>PVKC010021590.1:0-18102 GCA_004027635.1 Crocidura indochinensis
TTTTTAAGTACAAAATAAATTGATATAATGGGCATAGAGCTATTTCCTTTTGAGCTTTGGTGGATTGGATTATTCAAGGAATATCTTTTCACTTGATTAAGTTGTCAAGTTGGTATACCATTGTTATTTATATTCCTCTATCTTTTTTAATGTTTATGGTAACTGAATGTGGCCTCTGTCATTTCTGATCATGATTTGTGTCTTTTTTATTATTTCTTTCATGTGTGTGGGGACAGAGCCACGGTCTCCTGTCTTTGGTGGCTTAGTGTTATAGTTCTGGCAATGCTTGGGCCCTGTTCTACAATGGTGCTCAAAACTAGTGGTGCTTAGAGACTATCAGGGCCACACCCAACAGTTCTCAGGAACCATCTAGTGTTTCTTAGTACCACATTAAATTAAACTTGGGAATTCACATATGCAAGGCAAATATTCCAGGCTTTTGAAAACTGTCCCTAGTAAAAAGTCCAATTTTCTAAGAGCACTGTAATGTGAGTTTAGAGCATCTATACAAAAACATTAGATCATTTCTAATTTAGAGACATACAAATAGCAATTCAGTTTGATCATACAGTTTCTTTCCTTAGTATATACCTCTTAAACCTTCTGCACATTCATTCTATAACTTCCCTTCATTTCAATTTGCAACCAACTGGTCACACTTTCACAGAATTCACTTTTTTTCCCCCAACATTCTTAACTCAGTACATTATCTTTCTTGCATAAAACACACATCTATACTCCTTTCTCTAACCCTCTCTTCCTTCATTCTTTGTTCTGGAAGTCATCCTCTCCTGGCCATTAATGAGACCTCTCTCCTGTCCTTGAAGTCCCATGCCCCATTAACATCATTCAGTTCAGAACAGATGTCCCATTTTTGTCTCACTGGTCATGGAATCAACATGTGCCCAATCACACATCACTAATATATGTGTTTCTCTTATAAATCTATCTGATGCTAATTGAATTACTCAACTGTGTTCAAAAGAACACAGAGTGGAAAATTATTTGGTCTCCTTTTTAACAGGCTGAGGAAAATATTATGGTTGGCAGGACATTGTAAGTGGATTATATACCACTTGTCTTAAAATAGTTTAAATGGGGAAAAAATAAAACTTTGTGCTTCTGTTAGAATTAGCAAAGATAAGCATCATCTTTCAACAAGCTAAAAATACATTACCCTATGAGACTAAACTAAATGTAAGTAAGTGGGGTTCGTGAAAACAAGTTGAAATCACATAATGTTCTCTAAAGAACCTTCAAAAAGAATCAGAAGCACTCTAAAGTCCTTCAAAACTTCAAAAATGTCAGAAGTTCTCTTACTGGAAGTTCAGAGCAATTACAGGGAATCAAAGCCGCTTTTATGAACAGGAGCCCACAATCAAGCGTGTATTCAAAAAAAAAAAAAAACCTTCTCACTGCTCTTGCTAAACATGGCCCCTCAAGGCCAATGCGCACAGAACCAACAACTCATTGGCTTTTGCAATCAGGGAAAGCTTTACTAGATGGGGAGGAGGGGGCAGTAAAAATCAACTCTATCTTGCAGTTTGCTTCTTCCAGGGAAATGTGCCTTATAAAAAAAGGAAAGGAATGTGGGAGTTGGACTGCTCAGGGTATGATTGGTCTGACCTGTTTTGATAGCAGAGGATATTGAAAACATTAGTCATCTGGCCATCTGGATGCTTTTTTTTTATTTTTTGTACTTTGTCATATGCAACATAACTGCATCAGGTCATGAATCCCCGTTCTTTATTTAAATGTAGAATTTTAGCCTACTAAGATAAGCCATAAACAGGAGCAAAAGAGGGAGGGGGTTAAGTAAGTTTCTCATATCTTTTGTAAAACACTTGTGACAGATGTACTGCTTCTGCAAAATTGCCCAGTTCTGCAAAAATAGTTTGCGAAGAAAAGTTATTAACGTTTGCCTACGCTAATTTATCAATTCAGGCAGTTATGTTTGCTTGGGGCTCCTGTTTCATTGCTAGTCAAGTCAAACTTCTGAATCCAGGCAGTATTTGAAAAAGTTGCAGTAAATAGAAGTGAAAAAGCTCAATATCAAAAATACTCGTTTTTTTTTTTTAAAGAAGCAGAGTTGGTAAACACAAGCCCAGTTATTTGAACAAATTTCTTATTTCTGATGAGAAAAACTCTAAAATTAATATAAACTTACTTTTAACAAATCAAGAGAGAAACACATTTATCACAAGTATTTGTATAGTATGCTAAATCAGCTCGAAATTACATATTGTTTTAAAATTTTCCAGTGCTTTGGCTAAAGCACTCTGAATATTTCTTATTGCAAGATGGGGAATTTACAAAGAATCAAAGCAAGCTTTATGTCACCAATCCATAAACATGAGCTATTTTTAAAAATTCTTTTGACAACTAAAACAAACTAAAAATCTACGAATATTGTAAAATCATCTCAGAATCACTTACTGCCCTCCAAAGAACATTTAGAAATATTCCAAAATACAAACGTTTTTGAAAGCACTCAAATCCTTAACTTCTTTTTGTTGACATTATCATTGGAAAATAGATAATTATATAAATGGTAATAATTTGAGACGCATTTATCTCTGGAGTCCCTCTTACATATTCATATTCTAATGATGTCTAGGCATCATTATTCTAGGTTATATTATCATCTCTATTAGCTGCAAGTTCTGACTCGTTAAATTAATAAGAAGTAAGAGTTCTTGGGGCTGGAGAGAGCACAGCAGTAATGCATTTGCCTTGCACACAGCTAATTCAGGACAGATAGTGGTTCAAATCCCAGCATCCCATATGGTTCCCCGAGCCTGCCAGAGGCAATTTCTGAGATCAGAGCCAGGAGTAATCCCTGAGTGTCACTGGGTGTGACCCCAAAACCAAAAAATAATAATTAAAAAGAATGCCAAAATAAAAAACCCAAACTAAGAGTTCTTAAATTAATAACTAAGAGTAGAGATGAATATATAATTCAGAGGTCTTTACTGGATCTGACCTTGACTTTGACCTTGGATATATGCTTCACAAACAAAAAGGCAGTCATGATCACACATACTCCTTTATTCATTATATTTCTCTGTAGAAGCCTGACTAACATGGGAAGAATGATAAATTCTGGGTTTATCTAACAAAACCTAGTTAGATGAAGCTAAATAAGCTCAACTTATAACAAGATATTTTGTCCTGAATCTAAAACTGAACTTTAATTGAAGTGTGTCTTGCTACCTGTTTTCAGCTAGTCTGCTGTCACTTAAACTGCTTAGATTCATGTGACATTGATGTGTGTGTAATTTTCTCACCATTTCACACTTCAGAAGATGGGGAATAGTTGGTTCTCAGCATGCCTGCAAAAATACTGTTTATACACAACTTTATCTAAATTTTCACTAACTCAATACAGCAAGTTGAAGAAAATTTCTTTCTGCCTCTGAGTTTGTTTCATTCATTCTGCCAACATGACCTTAATCTAATGTAATATGAGACTGTTTGCTTTACATGTTTGTCCAAGCTAGATTGATATATATATATATACATATACATAAAGTTTATCTATCTTGACACTGATACGTGATTTGCCTTTGATCTCACATATGCTGCCTAATTTCGACTAGATACACTTGAACTCTCTCTAAGAAGTTGGTTATTTTTGAGAATAATGTTTGATTCTGGGCTAGTTCTTAAGAAAAAAACTGCTTAATTTCTTACTGCAAACATGTAGATCAGCTTAAGGAGAAGAGAAACCTCAAGGAGAGAGGTGGGGAAGGTGGAAGGTGTTCTTTAGTCCCAGTAATTTGGTGTACCCCTGAAAATTACTTGTGAATTCAGGAAACTGTCTTCTGGAGGTGGGGAAAATGTCAACCCTGCAGGGTTTAGAAGCACATTTATAGTTCTGGAGAAGAATATCGTGGATAGTCACTAACCATAGTTCCGCATTTAGACGCCAGAGCTGCAATGAGGACTCAATTCTGAAAGGAAGATTGGGGCTTGGGTTCTAGAGCCAGCAATGAGTTCTTATTTTCTGGAGAGATAAGAAGGGGTTCAGCCTTGGAGAATAATAGGAGAGGAGAAGAGAAAGAAAGAAGAGAAAAAGCTCTTCTGAGAAGAGCTCTGGGGAATTCCTTTCTGGCACAAGAAGTGGAATAAGAGGTCTTAGCTCGGGATCCAAAATCTAGGCTTAGCTTTTGGAACTGAGAAGCAGGTAAGAGGTGATGATTTCTGTTGAAACCACTTCAGAACTTGGGGAAAGAAAGTGTTTGTGCCAAGCCCCAGGAGCTTCCCTAATATATGAGGGAAGCAAAGGATTTTTGAAAGGAAAGTGTTTTTCTGGGCTGGTTTATATGTCCTTCATTTACAAAGGATTTATGAAGATAGTAAGATTAGTTTGAAATCACTGAGTGATTTTGAATTTGATTTAATATATATATTTATATATATTAATATTTATATTATATTTATATTATATTATATATAATTATATATTATAATATAATATAATATAATTTATAATATATTATAAATATAATATATAATATTATATTTATACATATAATATATATTTTTTATATATATATATTTGGTTTTTGGGTCACACCCAGCAGTGCTCAGGAGTTTCTTCTGGCTATCTGCTCAGAAATAGCTCCTGGCAGGCACGGGGGACCATATGAGACACTGGGATTTGAACCAACCACCTTAGGTCCTGGATCGGTTGCTTGCAAGGCAAACACCGTTGTGCTATCTCTCCAGGCCCTGATTTCGTATATTTTTTAACCACCAGTTTTATTTATTTATTTTATATTATTTTGGGGGGTGGGGCACACAGACAGTTTATAAGGGTTATTCCTAATTCTGCACTCAGGAATCACTCCTGACAGTCTCAGGAGACCATATGGGAACTGGGAATCAAACCTGGATCAGCTGAATGCAGGTGTACTATCTCTCTAAACCCTGAGTTGCTCAGGGGTTACTACTAGCTCTGCATTCAAGAATTACTCCTGATGGTGCTTGGGGGATCATATGAGGCAAAACACCTTACCCACTTGTACTATCACTCTGACCCACATATAAACTTTTAAGTTACTTTTTAAAAATAGCCCCTTTGAAAATACTTGAGTCTACTTAGCATCAACTTTAAATATAAATAATTAATTTGAAATGAATGGTTGATTTGAGTTTAAGTTTACCTAAAATATTTAATACTGACAACAGCTACTTTAATTCATTTTAATAAAGTGGATTAAGGACTGACATACTCCCTAATGCTTAGACCTAACTAAATGGGTGCTACAATTAATTTTAACTTGTTCATTGACATCAGATTTTTATATTGATGATAACTTACAGCTAACGTGTAAACAAAATTTTTAGTTTAGTTTCATCTTCATTTACACTTACAATGCACAGCTACTGTCAATTCCTATAGCAGTTGATTTCAGTCATCCATATTATTCATTTCTCTAGAATTATTTGTTTTCTTTTTTTGTTTGTCCTACCTGCCAAGTCCTACCTGGCAGTGCTCAGGAGTTACTCCTGGCTCTGTACTTAGAAGTCGCTCCTGGCAGGCTTGGAGGACCATATGGGATGCTGAGATTCGAACTGGGATCTGTCCTGTGTTGGCTTCGTGCAAAACAAACACCTTACCACTGTGCTATCATTCCGGCCCCAATTACTTCTTTTCTTTTTGTCTCCTTTTTCTTTCCTTTAGTTTCTTTGTTTTCTTATGAATGTTAAGGAAAGTATATTAGTAAACAATTTCTATGGACCCAGTTCAGAAATCTTGGTCACAATAAAAATTATTTAAAATAAAAAAAGAAATCTTAGTCAAAATAATAATCCTAAGCAAAAGCGCTTAACTATTCTTTTCTATATCAGCTAAGATTTGTCTAACCTATTGAGAAAATCCACTACTGAGCATGAACAATAAAACGAAAGAAACTAGAGAGCAATGAACTGAGGCTTTTTAAATGCTACTGCTCGAGGTCATCTAGAACTGCATTCAGTTATGACAAATGCTTACCTTGGCAAAGAATTGTGTTACACATACTGGCTAGCATCAGCTGGCCCTGTCACTCCTATGCCACTCACTGGTCACTACAGGGGAAGTTTTGGGCGCAGGCTTGGATTTGACCCCACCTTTACCACAATGGCCAAGTCCCATGTTGATCAGTCGAGGGTGCCAAACAAAACACCAGGGCCAAGATTGCAAGTGAGCCAATTTCTCAAATGTGTGCCATGAGAATGAGGGACTGATTACTGCCACCAGAAGCATCCGTGAAAACCTCTGCAGGGACCTGGTTAGGAGAATCCTCTGCACAGCTTGCCTCAGAAGCCAAGCTCCCCTTTCTTCAGTTCAAAAACAAGATTCCTCTCTAAGTCTACCAGAAAGGACTCTGCCTACTCTGAGGGGTCTTAATCTCCCCTCAGGTCTTAAGGCCCCACCCAGAATGCCCAAACTGTTCAACCCCGAACTGAATCTGGGATTTGTTTTATCTATGTTGTCCTCCATCCCCAGAAGCTAAGCACCAAACCTCCGTTTTCCTTCTTATCATCTTCCAGGGGTCCATAGGGAAGCAGCCTACTCAACAGCCAGGACATTTGTCTTTCTGGGATGCTGAAGTCTCTCATGGGGACCTCTAGGAATAAATCTAAGAGAAGATAGAGCCTTAAACTCAGCTCACCGGCTACACAAACCAGCTTTACATCCTTTCTGTTTTTATTTAGACTCATGGCTCACATTCACTTCAAAATTGCTACCCTGAAGCAAATTTAACTACAGTTTGAGCCAGCACCAAATTAGAATATCTAAATGATGTAGTTGCCTTTGAAAACCAGAGGCATGCTCATACTAAAAACCACTGAATGATATGTTAAGTGGAAGAAATCTTTGCTATATAAATGATACCTCCATAAAGCTTTCACTAAAAAAAATAAATAAACAAACAAATCTTGCCATCACTGAATATATATATATATATATATATATATATATAAATGATACCTCCATAAAGCTTTCACTAAAAATAAATAAATAAACAAACTAATCTTGCCATCATTGAATTGTTACAGGGAAACCTAGTCTCCTGACTGAGATCTCCAGTCTTTACAGAATTGGACAGACTGAGTCCCCTCCTTGCAAAGAGGCCCAACATCCCACCCCACCTAAATTCCTCCAGCTTCACAGCTCTGCAACTAATCTTGAACAGATAATAAGCTGCTGCATTATCCCAGTTCTGCAACTCCTGGAACATATGGCCGTGCAACACCTCCTAATTCCACAGTACTGACAGCCCAGTAGGAACACAGCAAATCAGATGGAAAAGGTTTGTAGAAGCTCGGTGTGTGAAAACAAGAACAGACGGCTCAACTAGCATCAAACAGCTCAGTAAATTCTCAGACAATGACTTTAGTAGCACCATTGAGAGATAGATGTCATAACAAGCAATATAAAGTAAATTATTTTGTGTCTACTATGGAGGTAGCCTTGGACGGTGGATGAGAACTTAAGGACATTGGTAGAGGAGAGGTCCCATTGGTGGTGGAACTGTTATTAAAACATTGAATAAATGAAACTGCTGCATTGCAAGCAACTTTATAAATCATAGTGTTTAAATAAAATTTATAAAAAAGGAAAATAAAAAATTACTTGAATCCAGTTCCTCTTTGGAGAGCTGACTAAATGAGGTGCTCTGGACTGGGAGACAATAGAAATGGTGATGGGCAAGAGAATATTCCAAAGAGAAAGGTGAAATGGAGTGAAAATATACATATTCCTCTCCTTCCTTGGTTCCTAAATAACACACTCACACATCAGATCACATCAGATCATATTCTCTGATGACAAAATCTGTCCTATCAGAAAGAAAGGCCCTGTGACATTAAGGATCTTGAGTCTTTTATTTTTTGCCCACACCTGTAAGTACTCAAGGCTTATTCTTGGCTTTGCACTCAAGGATAATCCATGGTAAGGCTCAGGGTGTCATATGGGTGCCTGGGATTAAAACCTGGGTCGGTCACATGCAAGGCAAGTGCCCTACCCACTGTCCAATTGCTCTAGTCCCAAGAGTTTGTCTTACTCCTGCCTCACCACCCTAGAATAGTACTTCTCACTTGAGGGAGATTTTACCCTAAGGAGATCTTTGACTATGTCTGAAGTCATTTTGGTTTTCTCATCTGGTGAGTAGGGATGATTTAGGACTCTCTGATTAAAGGCCAATACTCTAGAGACAATAGTTGATGTGAAAACAGTAGGTCAGTTTCTCAGCCAGCTGATAAAATGATGGACTTGTTATAAAACGTCTCTTGTTCTCAGGTTAGAGTTAGTGGTTTATATAGGACAGGGAGGGAAAGTAAGTTATTAGAAAACCGATTAGCGGAGGAGTCTGATAAGCAAAGGAAACTTCTCGGAGAGTCTATGTTGGCTCCTCTGAGAACAAGAGGGATTCTTGAACATAAGCTTCAGGAGGTTTCTCAGAGGGCCTGTTGTTTTCTCTTCCCCTCTTCCATCTGTCACTGCACCTGGTACACACCACCAAACACAACAAAACATGAGAACATCTTTTAAGATTGAGAGGCAGGTAAAAGCCAAGGGGGAGAGTGCTTGTAAGAAATACATCCTGCAAGGAGCAGAATGGAATCTTTAATGCTTGCTCACTTGAGGAGCACAGGCAGTGCTACAAGTACCTAAAAGACAAGCACCATGAGATGTTGCTAAAGAAGTTCAAACCAAACCAACCCAAGATTCTCAGAGTAGGTTTCCACACCATATATTCTGTTCTATGGAGCTGAAGGCAACGAAGACATTGGAGGTTATGAGAAACTCTTGCCTTTACCTTAATTCTTTTGGTTTCCATCTAATGGAAGAAAGAACCACAACTCCCTAAAGCCTTTGCCCTGATCATATGTGGAGAAGTGATCACTAAGAATCTAATAATCAATTAAGAATATAGTTTGGGGGCTGGAGAGATAGCATGGAGGTAGGGCGATTGCCTTGCATGCACAGGGACGGTGGATTGAATCCCGGCATCCCATATGGTTCCCTCACCCCAAGCCTGCCAGGAGTCATTTCTGAGCATAGAGCCAGGAGTAACCCCTGAGCACTGCCAGGTGTGACCCGAAAATAAAAATAAAAAAAAAAAAAGAATATAGTTTGAAGGACAATAGTCCAGGTGTGAGTTTACTAGTTAACACATTCTTTTTGTCTGAAAACTCACACTTCTTTTCAAAGTCAAGAAGACCATTACATTCTCTTTTGATTATGTGGAGGTTCCTCTCTTTGCTCAACAGCTGGTCCATTCATATAATTTGTGAATTTGTTTTTGTTGTTGTTTTGGGGCCACTTTTGGTGTTTAGGGTGGGAGGGAGAAACTGACCTTGAAGTACCAGAGCCAGAAATCAAACCTTACTGAAAACAGGCAAAGTATGTTCCCAGCTTTTTGAACCATTTCTCTGGAAA
Organism: Crocidura indochinensis; assembly: GCA_004027635.1. Taxonomy (NCBI): domain Eukaryota; kingdom Metazoa; phylum Chordata; class Mammalia; order Eulipotyphla; family Soricidae; genus Crocidura; species Crocidura indochinensis. The sequence continues at coordinate 9,437 of PVKC010021590.1, forward strand.
AATTGCTTGGTTTTGATTTTAAAGCTTTCACTCTACACGTGTGATCTGCTATAAAATCATTGCCTCTCCCCCAGGCACACGCCATAAAATACATTTTTCTTTCATTCATCTCTCTGATACTGTTTTTTCACTTTCTAGTCTTAGTGCTCAAATTTGTCCTGGCCTGGCCATGCTTACAAGTCACCACGTGAAGCTGTGTATGGGAACGGAGGGACGAAATTGGGGGAGTTGGGCATGTGCTCCACTACCTGAGGCACAGTCCTGGCCCTCTTGTAGGAAGTACCTGTTCAGGCACAAGGCTCCCAGGCCTGATCCGGGAACTAGGTCCATTTGACCCTCACAAGAAAGGATTCAAGCACAATTCAGAAAAATAAAGATTAGAAAAAGGCTTCCTGAATAGTATGTACTCAAGAATCAGAATGTGAGTGTCCTCAAGAATGAGTAGCATTGTTTCTAAGACCAGCTGTTTCTTTTATTAATAGTTAAGTATGTAGCTCCAGAGTCATAGTCCAGTGGGCATATTCCAGAGACAGTAGTAGCACTGTTGCTGCAATAACTTGTAGTTTATGTAGGTATACAAATGGAGTAAGTTAATAAAGGACAGGCTTTTCATGATGTTTCAGACAAATGGAAGAGTTCTAAGTGATGATTTCCCAGACTTATGATGTCATTCAGATTATAACCATATTTGATCACTTTCTGGGGCCACCATAGCAATTATAAGTAAGCTGTGTCATGTGGTGGGAGCGATTTTTACTATGCAAATATAGTGAGCATATAATAAAGCTAGAAATCATCCTACATCATTTAGTCCTCCATCTTGCATTTTATGAACTCCAACAGACCTCAAATATCATATTCTCACCTGTGGGGTGTTCAGTATCTGTGGACCAGTAATTCCTTTGGCAAAAACATAGTTTCCCATAACTGCGTGTGTAAGAGGCATGATTAAAGATGGGACTTGATGAGAGATGGGAGAAAGAGGGTGCTATTGATCTGCTAACAGAGAGGGTACTATAATGACTAATCCTTACTTTAACACAAAGGTGTTGGTTTTGGGTTATATCCAGTGGTACTCAGGGTTTAATCCTGGCTCTGTGCTCAGAGATCATACCTGGTGCCAGAGACCAAACCCAAATCAGCTGTGTGCAAGACAAGAACTTTCCATGCTTTATTATCTCTTTGGCTCCCCCACAAAGATTTTTCAAGTGGACAGGCTATTGCCAATGTTATATTTTTCAATGTCTACACAAAGGAATATTTTTTCAAGAGAGGCAGTTTTCTGATTTCTTCCCCATCTCCAAGTTATAGACCACATTTATGCTAGCTGTTTTCCTGTCTCACCCTAATTTTATTTTGATTATCTGACTCCCCCCAGAAGAACCCAAAGAAGTGATGGGGTTTCTTCTATGCTCTCTACACCACTAAATATCTTTTTTTGTTTTGTTTTGTTTTGGGGCCACACCCAGTGATGCTCAGGGGTTATTCCTGGCTCTGCGATCAGAAATCACTCCTGGCTTGGGGGACCATGTGGGATGCTAGGGGATCAAAATGCAGTCAGGCCTAGGTTAGTGCATACAAGGCAGATGCTCTACCACTTGTACCACCACTCTGGCCCCATACACCGCTACATATCTTATAAATCACAGGACAGCCCACGTACAACAAAGACTCATCCAGTCCTGCCAGTATTACCAAGGTTTCTAAATGTTGTCCCAAAATGAGGTTCATTTGACAGTACAGTCTGGTTACATGCAGGAAGTGTTTGTATCACTTTAAAATATCTCAAAGCTAAATTTCAAGATAGCTGTAACACCCAAGTAATGAAAACTCACAGCAAAGGTTTACCTTAGGTGATTTACTCAAAGTGACAAAGACACAAATGTCCTGACAGATACTAGCATATGATAAATGGGGTCTATCTGCACTTTTCAACTTTTTTTTCTCATGTTCTATGCAAATGGAGAAACATCCCAACCACAGGGCTAGTTCTTTAACAGAATCCATAAAACTGGGGTGATATATGGCTCATTCCGTCTTCATCCAGTATCTAACAATAAGAAAAGTGGTGTCATGTTATTAGAGTGATCTCTAGAAACAAAGACCTGTTATCCTGCTCCACACACTCTTCCAGCAGAGAGCTCTTTGCTGGCTTGTCCACAGTCCCAGCTCATGTTATCCTGCGAGGGTGTTAGCCAGTCACCGGATCCTCTCCTTTGTGCTGGTTTACAACATTCTGTGAGAGACAGTGGATGTTTTGAAAGCAGATACCCATAGCTAATTATATGACTATGTTTTTTTAATTGGAGCGATAAGCTAACAAAAGCATCCAAGATGTTTCCTCATTAACAAAAGAGGGGTGTGTGTGTGTGTGTGTGTGTGTGTGTGTGTGTGTGTGTGAAGAGAGAGAGAGAGAGAAGAAACAAAGCATCATTGAATCTGAACACTCTGGGACTTTAGGCTGAAAATGAATGTTTTTTCTAGCTGTTCTGTTGAATCTTATTTTCTCTATACCCATCAAAGAGAATTACTAGAGCTTACCATCCCTTACCACAGGAATGGAAATGTTCACCGTCCTGATAAAATATTAATAACACATCATTCCATTATGACTGCCATTATGACTACAGAGCAAGGTTTCTGTGCTGATGGAATACCCAATAAATAGAAGTCAAATATTAATTAGCTAAGCCTCGTGTTAAAGAGAAAAAGAAAAGTGCAAAGATGTGTTTTATAACTCCTGATTTCTTACAAGAAGACACAAAATACACTGGCCTCAAACTCAAGAATTTTTTTTTTTTTTGCAAATGAATGAAATGATGAGCTCTGTAGACTGAATGGAATCCCCCAACAAAGAGAGGACAAATCTGAATGAGACAAGTAGAGTAGGAACTTTCTAGAAACCTGAATGATTGATTTCCTGAGACCCACTTGACAATTATTTTAGGATAGAGTTTTTTCTGAAAGAAGAGCAATTGAATCTCTCCCAAACAAAAAGCAGCACTTTTATTCTAATAGACAATCTCAAATATGCCACTACTTCGTTCTCCTGCCCCAGGACAGAAGGCAATGATTTGAGGAGAACAAAAAACAGCATCTCACATTTTGTGAAATGCCAGTTCTATGCCAAGAAGACCTGAAATCACTAAAGGAAAGAACTCTATAGACTAAGGACATCATTTCTTTATTTACCGATTTTACTATTGCAGCGGGAGTGAAGACTATCATTTACAACTTGGAATTAATTCAACTTTTTGTGTCTTCAGCAACCACATTGATAATGGTACTGAAGTCTATGATTGCAGTCTACTTCTGATTCTATGTTATGGTTTAGAAAGTTTAAAAACATTCATGGATATGGGATCATCTTCCTGTTAGAAAAACGATTCAGTTCTCTACCAAGCTGCAAAAGGGAAGAATGGCTGTCGATCCTTCCCAGGTAGTCTGGTTAGGGTGAATTCCTCTGTAACTTTCACAGAGTGGGCTATTGGGGGTAGATTTATTCCCCTTTTTGCATATAAGGCCAACAATACACCTTACCCCTCCTTACAGAAAAGACTCGGCTTCACAACTTAATATTTTTAAATTGCCAAAGCACGAAATTTGTTTCATATCTATAGATCCTGAATCAACACATCGAAATTTTATAGTAAGATAAGCCCAGTAATATAATAGGAAATCTGATGGGAAAGTTATATCTATATCTACCAAGCTCAATTAGCCTAAACAGTAGCAAAGAAGGCTTAACAAGCACCAACCATTGCCTGTAAATCCTTAGATAATGACTTTAGTAACACCATGGAGAGATACAATTACTTCAGGTTGATACTTGTTTATCTGAGTATTGATCATTCCATTTGCCTTTGAGTCTAAATAAACAATATGAAGTAAATTTGTGTCCAAAAAGGGGACAGGCTATGGTGGTGAGTGGGAAATTGGGAACACTGGTGAAGGGAAAGTCACAGTGGTGAAGGGATTGGTGTTTAAATATTTAATGCCTGAAACAATTATATTATGAACAACTTGGCAAATCATGGTATTATAATTTTAAATGTTTTAAAGGGGCCTAAGGGGTTGGAGCAATGGTATAGCAGGTAGGTAATTTGCCTTGTACACAACCAACCTGGGTTCAATCCCCATTATCCTAAATGGTTCCCTGAGCTTGCCAGAAGTAATTTCAGAGTGCAGAACCAGCGTACCACTGGATGTGGCCCAAAAATAAAAACAAAACAAAAGGGCCTGGGAGATAGTTGAAGTGCTGATTTGTCTAGTATGTACAAGGTCCTGAATAGGATCCCTGGTCCAGACTGGTTCCTTTAGCCTGGGCAGATCCCAGCATTGAACTGTCAGGCCTGTACTGCTGGACAGTATATCACTCAGGAATAGTCCCTGACAGCACTCCTGGGGATAGGCCCTATTTTTTAAAGAGAGATTCTAAAGATGCGTCCTTTGTATATGTGTCTAAAATCGTGTGTACAGTGACAGTCTGATACTATCACTTTAAAACAATGAAGATGATACTAAACCATAACTTCCTGGCATGACACCTCAGTGTCATGAGTTGGAGCACACAGATGTAGAAGGGGATGCTATTACTGGGGAAATGTCTAGAGAGTTTTATCTTTCACTCATTTTCCCACCCAGAATCCTAAAGCAAATCAATTTTCCTCTTTCCTGCCATCAAGAAAGGGCCCCTCTCCCACTTAGAAGAGAGTCAGAAGAGATTCCTGATGCTTTGTACCCACCTTCTTCTCAATGACCTATTTCCTATCAGTTTCTTTAACTAACTTCCTTCTCCATAAGCCCTACACAACTACTAACCCAAGCTAGAGAACAAGATGTATTTTACAAATAAGAAATCCACCCCACTCTCTGGCTAGCACCTGAATGAACCCACATTTTACTTTTCTTGCATTAACTCTCCCCTCTTGAGAGTCGGTCTTCATATGGCCTGATTCTGAACTTGGGTTGGAATTACCCTCTCATGAGCTCAATGAGGATCAGTGAGTCTTGAGGGCAGCTCCCTATGTGGATCTCAGATGAGAACATAACAATAATATGCAATGAGGATTGGATTTCTGAAGTAACAGAGTTGCAGTACTCTCCTTCCTTTCTGGGAGGCATCACTGTCCCCTCAAACAGGAAGCCCGGAAGTAACAAAATGGTGTGCATGTAATAAAACAAAATATGGTGTTCCATCTTTGACATCCAACTTGAGTTTGGAATTTCATAGCCATAATCATGGAAAACAGACTTTGTTGGTGAGAGAGGAGATGTGCAAATTCTCTGGTGGCCCTTTGGTACCACAGATCAAACCTCTGGTGGTTCCATTTAACTCACTTATGGGAACCCCTTTCCAGTCCGTCTCTCCTCATGAGAACTCATTTTTCAGTGAGAGGAAGTACAAGTGAGTCAGACTATCAAGCCCCCTATCTTGTTCTCCACAGAACTGTTAGATTTTTGCTCCCTGCTTTTGTCTTTCCCCAATTTTAAAAATATTTGTATAAATTGTGTGTTTTGTGTGAAACTAAAAGTCAACCACAAATGAGAGGGACAAACCCAGGTCACCTGGAAAGATTCTAAAATATCTCCTGAGGTCCAACAGGAGAGATAGTACGGCAAGTAGGGCACTTGCCTTCACATGGTCAACCCTAGTTCAATCCCTAGAATCCCATATGGTCCCCTAAACCCTGCCACGTATCGCTTCTCGGCCTTTTGGCTAAGATCAAGTGTCTAAACCTTGCCACGTGTGTCCCCTCCAGAAAAAAAAAAAAAAAAAACTTCCTGAGGCCTCTCTCAGAGACTCAAGATAAAAGAAAAAAAAAACCCAGGTTCGCCTCACATGGCTCCCTGAGGAGTGCAGGGCTGGGCTGGCAGCTCCTTGCCCACTCCCACCCCATCATCCTGAGTGTAAGTGATGCCCGAAATATGAGACCACACACCTTTCCACAGGGAAACATGAGAGGATTAGTGTGTGGCTGGATTGAGGGGCTGGAAACCCATTGCTCCTCTCCTTCCCAGCCCCTACTCTGCCCCACCCACCCAGTTCTGTTTCTACCACAGCCACATCCCATTTCCAACCAGCACAGTTGCCTCAGCAGGCCCAGGAAGGAGGTTGGCTACCATGAGGGCAGGAAGTCACTCCAGGCTAAAGGGGGAGAGGGTGAAGCAAGCCTGAGTCAGTGTAGGGGCCACTGGAGCCCCTCTGACCATGAGCCACCAACTCAAGGACCTGGGGCACGATGGTAAGTTCATTCTCTCTGAGCATCCCATTCTGAGGGTGTGTGAGCAGCAACAGGTAAAGGAACAAGAGGTCTTGTAGGAACAGGGACTTGCTATTGTCTCCTAAATGCCACTTGCATCCTAGCACCTTCTGACTGTTGACCCTACTTCTCCTGGCTAACTCAAAGTTGCTCCTTCCTATGAATGTCTTGAAGGGATGGCCAAGGGAGGGAGCACAGAATCTGTATTTGCAGTAAAGTCTGGGCTGCAGACTGGGGGTCTGGGGTTTGTGGGAATTGCTGAATGTTGGATGGTACCAGGGTGTCAGGGAAATGTCAAGACAGGGGCCACTGGGATTTATTTAGGAAATCACTCTTAGTCTAATGGAACCGAGGGTTGAAGGGGGGTGGGTAATAGCAAGGGTTGATATGAAGTGATGAGCCCCACTGCTCATCCTTCACTCCATTATTCTCTTACAGTGGGCAGTGCAGTGAAAGGACTGGCAAGGAGCTGCTCTGTGGGCACAGGTGAGACAAGGATGGATGATGTGATAATGGGGTGATGTAATGCCAGGCTGGATTGCTGGCCCAATTCTATAGCCCAGGGTTCTCTGCCTTCTCCTTCCTCCTCCTTCCCTTTCTCCCACTCAATATGACACCTGGGACCTCCCAAGCTGACCTTTCTACAAGGGAACTGGAAAGAGGCCCCATCCTCAACCCTAGTGTCAAGGGACACCTCCAGAGTGAGGACCACTAGTCTTTGAGCTTTGGAACATGTTAGACTGTCACCAACCTGGGAGAGTAGGTGTTAGAAAGTGGAAGTCAGGACTGATCCCCAGATTGCCCCACAGAACCCTCAGAGGTTGCTCAAATCAAGGCCTTTCCATCTTCTGGTTATTTGATGAAGGATTTACTTGGAGGCAGGGAAAGCTGCTCTGGGTGAAACCTGAAGGAGGCACAAATGGGAAAGGAACCCCTCAATTGGCCTGGCAATTGGACGCCATGCACTAACCATCTAGACATGTGGTGACATTCTAGGAGAGGGCATTCATTCTCCTCATTTTCCAGACATCTTCCATGGAGCAAAGTGCTTCTGCTTCCTCATGTGCCACTCTCCTGGTTTTCTTCCAGGTATTGCTCTTGTGATACCCAACTTGGCATCCCCAGAGGAAGTGTGTAACTTTGTCAGGGGTCTGTATAGGGAGATTGTTGAGCTGGACTTAACATAGCCACACAGACTTCCAACTGAGAAGTGCCCCGCACATCCCCAGGACCCCCTGCCATTTTCTCTTTTTCCATGAAGACAGGAAATGAGTCCAAATGTCAAAAGTCACTTCTGGCATTAGATGCTCAAGGGAAACCCTCAAGAATTCCTTTTTCAAACTCATCTAGAATCACTTTTGAGGTGATCTGATTTCTAATTCATTTGGGTTGTGGTCTACAAAAAGGGAATAAAAGGTATGAACATAGAAAGTTCTTGTCCCAAAGTAATTGCTATTCCATTCATCAAAAGGGGGAGTCAGAGCCCTTCTCCCCTAGATCATTTGGCAAAAGTGCACTTAAATATTAAGATTTCCCCAGTTGCAGAACAAGCTGACCTACACCTCAGTCTGCTTTTTCCCTAAATGTTCTGGATCAGTCGGGTGTATACACATGAGAGTAGTCAGGGATAGGGAGTGTGCCCTGGTTTACGAGTAGATGGCTGCCTTTGGAACTCCTCAATTATGCATTGCATGGCATTTACTGACTATGAAATGAAAACTGAAAAAAAAAAGCCTGTTTTCTGTGTAAATGTTCTGTGTAGATTGAAGGACACATCCTGTTTTGTTTTTCACATTTCATGTGGGGTTTATTTAGTTAAAAAATGGGTTTATAGCAGGATTATAGTTTAGGGGGGAAAATGTCTGACACTTCCACTAAGTTGCATTTACAGTGTTTGGAAGGATGTTTGGTGATATTCATTTGGGAAAAGCAAAAACAAAAGTTTTGCTCACTGATTGAAGGTGCACTGTGTTCAGAAGAACATGCAAACATATACTGATCATTTGGGAGAGGCGTGGATTGGACCACACCAGACTATTCTCAAGGATTTTACCTGGAATGCTCTTGGATCATTCCTGGCAGGACTCAGGGAGTGCTTTAAGGATGACATGTGGTGCCAGGGATGGACCCTGGATAGTGCAGCACATTACTTGCTCCATTATGTCTACACCTATACTGAATATTCAGTGTGATGTGTGTGTGTATGTGTGTGTGTGTGTGTGTAATTTGGGGTTCACACCATCTATGTTTTTTTTTAATTTTTTTGTCCCCAGATTCACAATACTGACCCGGCAAGGGTCTGGGTTGAGGTGTATATGGGGTGCATTTACTGTACCTCCTCCTTCTATACAGTCAGTGTAAAGAACACAGCCTGTGATAAGAATTGGGAGGTCTTATTATTTC
>PVKC010021591.1:0-18034 GCA_004027635.1 Crocidura indochinensis
AGTCTGATGATTGTTGCAATGATGATTTTTATTTTCTTTAAAACCCATAGATGAGTGAGACTATTCTGCGTCTCTCTCTCTCCCTCTGACTTATTTCACTCAGCATGCTAGATTCCACGTACATCCACGTATAGGAAAACTTCATGACTTCATCTCTCCTGACGGCTGCATAAAGCACGAGCATCTTAACCGCACTTATGCATGCCTGAATAAAGTGTGTGAGGAAATTAATTATGCAGGGACCTACTAAGAATATCATTAAAAAATGAACAGTGGCCCAACCAGAGCTGTTATTAGAGGGGTTTTCCAGGGTGATTGATCAAACCACTGTTCATACCAGGAGGCAGAGCCTTTCCGTTGCCTTTCGCATTCCTGCAAACTAGCCTTCACCTGCTGCAGTGTTTCATGAATGACTCCTGACTTGTTAGCATAGAAACAACACTTCTCCCGCAGTGCCATGCACAACTCTCCTTCCTTCATGAAAAGTAGATCCAGTCCCAACCTGTTCTGGAGAGCAACTTCAGCTAGGGACGCAACTTGTTCTTCTAACATCCCAATAGAAAAACATTATCTTTTCAGATCAGCGTCCACTTGTTGGGAGAGCTGTTTAAGTTGTATGTCTCCCTTAACAAGGGAGGCTACTGTGGAGCTGCTACAAGGGTTAGAATAAGAAGGGGGACCACCCTCTTGCGACGGGGATAATAACCTTGTTCAATTTGTTCCCACCCAACTTCTTCTGCCATATATGACACCTGGGGTAAGATAATGACCATGATGCAAATTTCATCTGGGTTTGCAAAGGCAGTGGCAAACACACAGAGTGTCAGTCCCTTGGTGCAAGCAAGTCACGTCCCATTTGGTCCCCTGTGGGGATTACTTCCTCATGCAGCTATATCTACTTCTATAGTCTCATTGCAATAGTCCAGGTAAGGGGAGGAAGCCCTAGCTATCCTACCAGGGGTGGGTAGAAGGCACTTACCCGTGCCTTGTATTCCCTGCAGGATGATACACTCCTCAGTCCAGGGGCAGCCAGAACCTGTTGTGTGTACCACTGTCCCCATTATTCCCACTCCCATGGAATATGGGGTCTAGGGTTCAAACATAACCAGCAATCTTTGTTCAGCTCCGGTCAGGTAGCATTGAGCAAATGGTAGGTTGCTTCTATGGTCCTTCTATGATCCTAAAGAGGACTACCTCTTCCTCTTCAGTTATTGGGCCAAGAAGAGGTATGGGATTAGGGGGCTCAGGCTTCATCTCTGGGGAGGGTAGTGCTGCTGGGTTCAGTGGGCGTGTTGGCCTCCAGGGTGGCTGGGGTATCTGGTAAGTAAAGACACTTTTTTTCCAGGCTCTATTGCTGACCCCATTCTAGGTCTGACCACCTTTTGGGTAGAAAATTCCATTCCAGAATCATATCCCTCTTGATAGGCTCAGAGACCCCAGGTTTTTCCCCATTCCTAGACTGCATTCTTCCCTGGTTCCCACTGCTGGGGACTCAGCTTGATGCTGTTGCACCTCCCCACAGTGCAACCTTGGCTGCTGTCTCATCTCTGGAGCCCAGTCACTTTCAAATTCTTATCACCATCAGGTTTTTATGAGTCCAGTGATTTGCAGCCCCAGGAAACAATGGAAGTTCTGGAAGCCACCACACTCTCCCTCTTCTGATCTAGGGCAAATGTAGAAGTCCACACTGAGGAGGTTGTACTCTATCCCCCGTATTCCACACCCAGCCAGGCAGGTACTGACCACCTAATGCCAGTGTCCAGGATTTGTTATGGTGGTGGTGCCTTGTTGCTTGTCCCCTAGTCCTGTGTCTATGTCCTTAACAAGCTGGGGTCTCAAACCAGCGGGCTGCAAACCCTCCGTACAACATTTGGTGGCCCTGCCCTAGAGGAATCTTTTTTTGTTTTGTTTTGTTTTAGTTGTTTGGGTCATACCCCCAATGTTCAAGGCTTACTAATGACTTTGCACTCAAGGATAACCCCGAATTTGCCTCCTGCATCTGCAGGTAAATTGAGTTTGAGACCCCTGGTAGGTGAAACGTGGGTGGTCCGGTGGTGGTGTTCACCTGTACCACCACTCGCCCTTGTATTTGAAAGGATCCACTCACTGGAGGTGGGGAGATAAGGCTGGTGTCCTGCCATCCCCAGTCCCACCAGTGTCAGAAACCAAACCAAGGTCACTAATTATTGTGTTGGGCAGATGGCAGGCGTTTTCTTCTGCTGGTGTGTACTTTAGGTGGAAGAGGTGAACCCATGGTTTTTTTTTGGTTTTTTTGTTGTTGTTGTTGTTGGTTTTTTTTGTTTGTTTGTTTTTTTGGCCACACCCGGCAGTGGCAAACGCCTTACCTCCATGCTATCTCCCGGTCCCGGAACACATGGTTTAACTCCATCTCACTTGGCTGCAGTGGAAGTGGTCTGGATCACTGTATAGGGCCCGTTCCAGTGGGGTTCGGAGTTCTGGGGTGGTGTCATCTTAGCAAGACTGCATCACCAGGCTGGAACTTGTCTTCAGCGGTCGAGCTGTGTACTGCCTCAGCTCCAGGCTTTCCTTTGCGAACAGTTCTCATGTGCTGGTGTAGTAGTCTCAAAAACTGTCAGAGGGCCTGTAAAGACTGGAGGACAGTGTGGAGATATTTAACTGTGATGTGTGAACCCAACAGGAGTTGTTCTGGACTGTGGACAGAGTTTGAACTGAAAAATTGGCATTTTGAGTTGAACTGAGGTGTTGGGAGCTCAGGAGTGGCTGTGGACTATGGCCAAAATTTGGACAACAAAGCACCATTTTGAATTGAGGTGTGTGAGCCCAAAGGAGTGGCTTTGGGCTGTGGCTATATTGGAATAAAAAACACCATTTTGAGTTGAACTGAGTTTATGAGCCCAATCAAGAGTGCAATTGCTCCACTTTACTCCACAGCTGCACATTTCTCATAGTCAAGGAGTCCCACCACTGTCCAATATGATGATATTCAAGAAATAAACAAGTTTACCTAGCAAGCTGAGAGTCCAAGAGGAGGTGAAAATAAAGATATGAGGCCTCTTAAATATAATTTACTGGAATGCTGGCACCTGCAAGGAATACCCTGTGGGCAGGACTCATGCATACAGTCTTTTAAACCTGTCACCTCTCCAGGAGGAAGATAATCTTCAGAGATTTTACCTTAGCTTCCGCTTTCCTCACATCTTCCCTTAGGAAATGTAATTCCCCCTTAGGTTTATTTAGTACTAGATAGAAATTTGTTTGCCATCGGCCCTTCCTTATGTTAATTATTCCTGAACAATAAATATCCAGTGTGGTGTATAGGGAGGGCTCTCAGTACATGAAGCTGAGAGCACCCTGACCCTAGGCTTTTCTCTATCATGTCTATCTGTTTTCTTAATTCTTGCAGTCCCCCTGCTTTAGGCCCCTTCAACCCAGGCTTGACTCTAGCAATTGGCACCTGAACTTGAACCTGGAACAGTAGGAAATGTCTGAAGTTGACTGAAATTGGTGAAACCAAAAAAATGTGGGGACCCAGAACCAAAAAAGAGGATCCCCAACAAGTGATCCAAGATCAAAGGGTGAGTGTTCTCAAATATAAAATGATGGGGGCCAAGGGCTAAGAGGTCTCAAGTACATTGGTGGTGATAAAAAAGAACAGAACTAAATATCCAAGCCAAAGTAAATAACAATGGAAGTGAGAGACCCGAACTCTAATCTAAACTTTAAATGGGCCTGTTTTAGTGGCAGGCTTCGGGGGGGGGGGGGCACAAAAGATGGTGGTATTGGATGCACTCTAGAAACATCAGTGGAGGAAGGGCAATTTGGATTATGGGATTGGCCTTGATTCATTGCATGTCTGAATCCCAACTATGAAGAACTTTGTTAATCACAATAGTTTCAATAAAATTAAATTAAATTAAAAAATGGTGAGTGTTCTGGAAACTTGTTAACCATGCTAATAATGGAACAAAAATTTTTCAAAGAAGAGGAGTACATTTGACTCCTAAGATTCCTAATGCAAAATTCAGGGGTAAAAATGTAAAGGATAAACTTTAGCTGCTATTTCAGGCTACTAGGCAGCATTGTTATCCACTGCCATTGTGAGAAACTTTAGATTTGAAACAATGGAATAATGGTATCTTACAATTAAGAAGGACCCTCATACAATAGGCATCTATATCAATCACCAAGTGGTCCCTTTGCAAACTTAATTTACTTAGTTTTAAATTAATCCCAGTCAGGAGAAGAGGATCTCAATAAAAGGAGAAAGAAAAAGTAGTGAACAAGGGGAGAACAAAATCTCCCTTAATTATTATAACCATCAGTATTCTCACAGAGATCAGAGATATGAACAAACCAAGAATACTCATCCTGGATGTGTAATTAAAGGAAAAGCATTCAGGACCTGGTAGATGTCTCCATAATATCAGAATAACAGTGGCCTCAGACTTCATCAACTCAAATCATCTCAGTAATTTGATCTGACCTAGGAGTAATGCACATTGAGGCCAAGCCTGTAAGTTCTTAAATGAAAAGCTAGAGTTAAAAATTGGGTAGGGAAGTGGAAAAAGGTCAGTTTGATATGCAAACTGCTGGGAAATCTCTACTTTACTTGAATTTCTATTTATTTTCAAAATAAAGGATTGTATATAAAATTATTATTAGCAACTTGTTTTTAAATGTCTTGGAAATCAAGTTAACCAAATTTAATAGAATAAAGAGTTAAATCTATGAAATATGATTATATAAAAGCCACAGAAGTGAATTTTAAGTAAGGTGGATAATGAATGGAGATATTAAAGTTGTTTTAAAGGGAAAAGAATAGATTTTGGGAAAAGTTCAGCACAAAATAAATACAAAGGAATGTATAGAAGATTTGCATATATGTTGAAAGGAAGTAAACTGCTGTTAAACTGAATTCTTTTTTTTTTTTTTTTTATGGTTTTTGGGTCACACCCGGCAGTGCTCAGGGGTTACTCCTGGCTCCATGCTCAGAAATTGCTCCTGGCAGGCACGGAGGACCATATGGGGCACCGGGATTAGAACCGATGACCTTCTGCGTGAAAGGCAAACGCCTTACCTCCATGCTATCTCCCGGGCCCCTAAACTGAATTCTTATAGGAGAATTGTCTTATAATTTTGTATAGTATTGTACTTTAAATTGTATTATATCTGCAGAATTATTTTAATATTCATGTTTTGAGAAAATTCGTAAAGAAATGGTCTTAGATATTTAAAATATAGACTTGTCATGGAACTAAGAACAAAATTGTAGCACTCTTAAAAAAACTAGTCAGTGGGGCTAGAGCAGTGGCAAAGCAGTAGGGCATTTGCCTTGCACAAGGCTGATCTAGGATGGACCGCAGTTCGACCCCCCCAGCATCCCATATGGTCCCCCAAACCAGGAGTGATTTCTGGGCACAAAGCCAGGAGTAACCCCTGTACATCACCAGGTGTGGCTCAAAAACCAAAAGACAAAACAAAAATATTGGTCAGTAAAATCATTATAGAAAAGCAAGGTTTTCCACATAAAACTACTAGAATCAAGCAATCATGATAGTTGAAAATGTATGGTGACCTCCATAGATGTTAACAATGCTTACATTTATCATTAGTTAAATCATTAAGGGCCATAATCCAGGTGCCTATAGAGGGCCCTGGATCAAGAAACAGCACATTTTTAATCTTTCGTTGACCTGATCTTACCTCTTATAAGGCTCCAGTTCTCTCAGGCCTATATATAGGTTATTGTCTAAATGAACTTTAAATTGTTATTCCAATGTTAAAAGAACAATTGACTGAGACAGGAATTAACATAACTCCTGATAAAATTCAGAAAAATATTCAATTTAATATTTTGATCATTTAATGAATAGGTATGTAATTGAGCTGTAAAAGGTACAGCTCAGAATAAATTAAGTACCCTAAAATATTTTCAGTAGACAAAAATTTGATTAACCTACGTTGGGCATGCCAATATATGAATTAAGTAAATTATTTAACTTTTTTTTTTTTGGAGAGAATCATGGAGTCTGGTTGGCTTCTCACCTCATGTTCTCTGCGTGCCAAACCAAACTGAAAACCTCTCTTTATTAAACCAATACAAATTTACCAGAAGGGTGAAGGTCTAGTGAGAGACAAAACTACATATCCAGGTGGACTTTTACAAGTCAAAGGGTTAGGTGAAAAGAAAGAGGAAGTTGGAGGACCATCTCTCTTTTGGACAAAAGCAGGATATGACCTAACATAGTTATTCTTTCTGTTCAAAAAAAATTTTGAGAGGGCTATATAAGTTTTGTTTTGTTACCACAAGATGTAAAATAAATTCCTAGAGTATCTGTTAATTTGCATAGGCACTGTAAAAGTTGAGGAACTAAAAGCAAAAAGTTTTTGCAGTTATTAAGGTGGTGAGGAAATTTTCTAATTTCTAGTAATCACTGCTGGTGAGGATAGACTTGCCTATAAAAGGGTCATAGGTTAAATCATGCATACATAAGCCTCAAAACAGTCAGTTTTTAATATCTTTTTATATGTATCACACAATTTTTCATAGACTTTTCTGATCATAAACATAAATATAAGAACCTTTCTGTACATTACTTAATTTGAAAATTTTTAGACATTCTTACACCAAGCACTGTAATACTTGTCTATAGCATCCAAGTTCCTTTTCCATAAATTTCTAAGCAAAATCATAAGAGCACTTCTGCACAGACACACACATATACACAGTTTGAAAATAAGTTTGCTAAGACATTCTTATAAAGAGTAAGAGTAGGAGGCCGGCTCTACCCAGGAACTGGGGTTAGGGGACACTACGGGCCGCATGGCACTCTCCCGAACTTGGGGGGTGCTGGGGGGCTTGGCATGCCTCCCATCATTCCCCGATTTCTCCCCTTTATTCCAGGTTTTCCCTGGTTGCCGGCCCATGTGGACTCTATTGTAGTCCTCTGTCTTTCTGCCTTTGTCTCCCTACACTAAGTTGGGGGTGCTTGGGGCGGAGGGCGTGCCAGAGCAGCACTGGTGTATGTGTCGACATTTACTGATATTTTTTTCCATTGGTCTCCATTTTAAAAACTGCATGGGGGCGTACCATATATATTAAAAATAAAAATGGGAGAATGGACTCTCAGTCTGGGAGGAGATCATTTTGCACGTGTTACCATATATACTCAAAATAAAAAAGAGAGGATGGACTCTCAGGCTAGGAAGAGGCCAGTACTTTTTTTCTACGTGTTCACTCTTAGCGGCTTCTTGGTCTCTTCCTTTCTTCACTGTGTAACTGTGTTTGCTAGTATACTGGGTTTCAGATTAGTTCCCATATACAGTGACTATTGAGTCCATTCTCTCAATTTAGATTGTTTATTTTCCCCACTTTTTATCCCTTTTTTATTTGTTAAATAAGGAAGTTAGTATGTGAACTGTTTGATAAGGTATTTTGGTGAAAGAGTCCCTCTCTATCGTTCCTTCCCTTTGTTATTTGTCAAATAAGGAAGTTTGTAGAAGCCTCCCTCCATTTGACATTTATATAAGAACCAAGTCAATTGGATTGTTGGACTTGTTCTAGCATCCCCATAGACACCAATCTCATTGTGAATTGTTCAATAAGGAATTTTGGTGATAGAGTCTCTCAATTTAACTCTTATATTTGAAGCAGGTCATGGGGATTGCTGAACTTGTTCTTGTGGTCCCCTTATGCACTGATAACACCAGGTGGCATTATTCCTTGTATGCATGGGCACATTAAAATGGAAAATACTATACATATGAATAAGTTCTTATCTAATAGAGATGGGAACACACAAATTTTGTCATGCAATGGAGCCTTACAAACCCTGAACATTGACATGAAGATCTGGCACAGGTCTCAGAGATTTGGGTATTTTCCAGTTACCCTTGAACCAGGGAAGCCATTTATGAAACGTCCAACGTTGTCTATGACATCACCTGGAAGCAATCCTCTACCAGGGAAGACTCTACTGTTGCTCTGATCAATTTACTCAAAGGAGTCATCCCTTAACACTGAGAAGACCTAAACAACAACATTGACCTGCGTACTGGACAGGGTTTTCTGCATTCCCTGTTAATCACAAGTTGAAATTAGATGCCGCTCCATACCATCCTGACTTCATTGTAGGATATACAGATGCCAGGACCCTCTATACAGAGACTTGAGATCAACAACTAGAGACTGTGAAAAATATAACTGTGTGGGCACTACAGACAATGACCGGGATTGAATAAACCAGTTTGCCTGGAACCTAGAAATGGTCTTATGTCAGGAAACTCCAGGGTTAGGGTCTCCTTGTACTTTGGCAAATATTCCATGAACTCCATACTTTGGTGTGCCCATGCAAACGATAATTACCACATTAATATTGTTTTTTTTTTAGTGCTCCCTTGATCCCAAACCTTTAAGAAACCAGTAGTAAAAATATCTGGAACTGGAGAAAAAAAAGGTTTACATTCGGGTTAACATATATGCTTTTAGATGCACTTGCATTCTGGGGGATAAAGGAGGGTAATAAGGGATATATGCTTGGGAATAGGGATGAAGGGAGGACAACACTGGTGGAAAGGCCCCCATTGATTATCACCATGTACCTTAAGTATCACTGTGTAAGATTTGCCATTGACTACCTGTAATATCACTGTGTAAGATTTGTCGTCATATATTCGAATAAATATCTGTTAAAAAAAGAGTAAGAGTAGTAAGAGTCCAGCAGTGGTCTTCAAACTACGGCCTGCAGACCACATATTGTATTTGTTCCAGGTTTGTTTCTTCACTTCAATATAAGATATATGCAGTATGCTTAGGAATTTGTTCATCGGTTTTGTTTTTACTATAGTTCAGCCCTCCAATGGTCTGAGGAACAGTGAACTGGCCCCTGTTTAAAAAGTTTGAAGATCACTGGACAGTATCCAAATTTCTTTTTCATCCACTTCTGTGGATAAAGATATTAAAACATTTTTGCAGAGGCCCGGAAGATAGCATGGAGGTAAGGTGTTTGCCTTTCATGCAAAAGGTCACATCGGTTCGAATCCCGGTGCCCCATATGATCCCCCGTGCCTGCCAGGAGCAATTTCTGAACATGGAGCCAGGAGTAACCCCTGAGCACTGCCGGGTGTAACCCAAAAACCAAAAAAAAAAAAAAAAAGAAAAACAAAAAACATTTTTGCAGATATAATTTTAGAATAAGTTTCTAAACAATACACGCAATAAAGCATCACAGTAATTCACTTGGATAACTGAAAATCATTAAAAAAAATCTAACAACATTATATATTTCCCAAGATTGAGGAAAATAACAAAATAAACAGTTTAAAGGTACACCTTAGGGAGCTGGAAAAATAGCAGCAAAGAAACCCAAACACAACCAGAAGACAAGAAATAATAAAAGCCAGAGCAGAAATAAACAACATAGAAACTAAGTAAATAATACAAAAAATCAATGAGACCAGGATTTGTTTTTTTATATATTAATAATTTTAATTTTGACCAAAGTGGATTACAAATCATTCACAGTAGTATTTCAGGTACACAGTGACATTAAATCAGGGGCATTTCCACCACCAATGTTGTCCTCCCTCCACCCCTGTTCCCAGCATGCACAGAATTTGGTTTTTTGAAAGAATAATCAAGATAGACCAACCATTGGCAAGACTAACCAAAAAAAAGAGGGAAAACACCCAAATAAATAGGATCACAAATGAAAGGGGATAGATTACAACAGAACCCTAAGAAATCCAACACATCATGAGAATTCAGTCAGGTTAGAGAACCCAGAAGAAGCTGACAGATTTTTGAGAAAATATCATCTTCCAAGACTGGATAAGGAGGATGTAGAAAGCCTAAACAGATCAATGATATCTGAGGAATTTTACAGTAATTCAGAAACTCCCTAAGAAAAAAAGTCTAGGTTCAGATGGTTTTAAAAGTGAATTCTATCAAACATTCCAAGAAGAATTACTACCACTGATCCACAGGCTCTTCCAAAACTTTGAAAAGACAGGGAAGGAGGAACTCTATCTCTTTTTGCAGATGATATGATGATATACTTCAAAAACCCTAAAGATTCCACAGTAAAATTCCTAGAAACAATTAACCAATACAGCAAAGTGGCCGACTACAAAATCAATACACAAAAGGCAGTAGCATATACTGTACAAGCATATGCTATACAAATAACAAAGTAAAGGGGCCGGGCAGTGGCGCTGGAGGTAAGGTGCCTGCCTTCCCGCGCTAGCCTTGGACGGACCATGGTTCGATCCCCCGTGCCCCATATGGTCCCCCAGGCCAGGGGCGACTTCTGAGCGCATAGCCAGGAGTAACCCCTGAGCATCACTGGGTGTGGCCCAAAAACCAAAAAATAAAATAAAAATAAAAATAACAAAGTAAAGGAGAAAGAGATTAAGGAGACAATCCCATTTAAAATAGTATTCAAAAAAAATCAAGTACCTAGGAATCAGCCTTACAAGAGAAGTGAAGAATCTATACTATGAAAACTTCAAAACACTTCAGAAAGAAATTGAAGAGGACCTAAGAAAATGGAAGAACATCCCAAGCTCATGGGTAGGTAAGAATAGACATCTTCAAAATTACTATCTTCTTGTTCCTTTTTTTTTTGGGTGGGGCCACACCCAGTGACGCTCAGGGGTTACTCCTGGCTATGCGCTCAGAAGTCGCTCCTGGCAGGCACGGGGGACCATATGGGAACCGGGGGATCGAACCGTGGTCCGTCCTAGGCAAGGCAGCAGGCACCTTACCTCCTGCGCCACCTCCCGGCTCCAAAATTACTATCTTACCTAAACTCTATATAGATTCAATACAATCCCTATTCAATTTCAGATATCATTTTTAAGGAATTAGAACAATCAATTATAAAATTTGTGTGGAACCAAACTTTAGATATTTAGCTAAATCCATATTGAAAAACTTTCTTCTTTTAAATTTAAATTCTACACAAGGGCTCATCACCACTTTTTTTCTTTTTCAACAAAACCATAGAAACACGAAGCAGCTTGTTCTGCCTCATAAATTGAGAAAAATGTGGATGGTACCAGGGATAAGGAGTCTCATGAACATTGAGTAGAAATAGAAAAAGATCAGCCCTAAATACCCAAACCAAAAATCAATGACAGCAGATTTAAGAAACCCAAACTAAAACATGCTATACACAAAAGGGACTTGTTACACTAGCAGTCCAGGGGCTTAAGGGTGGAGACAGGGGAAGCATGCTGGGAACTGGGGTAGAGGGAAGTCAACACTGGTGGTAGGAATTGCCGTAATTCACTGTCACTATGTACCTTTAATATAATTGTGAAATACCCTTAATTCACAGAGTCTCAATAAAAACAAAACAAAACAAAACTTTTCAACATATTGAAAGGGACCCTTCTGAGTCATTCTCTCTACTTTTGTGGTACTGCCTACTTTTTCAATAAAGGTGACCAGCATTGACAACTGGATCCATTTATTCCTGTGTTTGGGCAAAAAGCATAGAGGAAGTAACTGAGATAGTAGAGCATAAGGATCAGCATCCTTCCACTGCAGGGAAGTATTTTACCTGAGAAATAAATATGTGTTATAGAGGTTTTGGTGTATATAATACCTTACAATTTCACAAGACAATGTTTTAGACTATCCTAAAAAAAGTGTAATAGTGCATATACATTTTTAATAATACCCTGCTATCTTATATTTTGTATTGGTTTTTCTTAGTATTTTTAATCTCTTAAAGAATATTTGTCAGTTAAAAGTTATAACTTTCTGGTTTTTTGGTTTTTGGGTCACACCCGGCAGTGCTCAGGGGTTACTCCTGGCTCCATGCTCAGAAATTGCTCCTGGCAGACACGGGGGACCATATGGGGCACCGGGATTCGAACTGATGACCTTTTGCATGAAAGGCAAACGCCTTACCTCCATGCTATCTCCCGGGCCCCATAACTTACTTTTTTATTTTTATTTTATTTTATTTGGTTTTGGTTTTGGGGCCACACCCAGTGATGCTCAGTGTTTACTCCTGGTTATGTGCTCAGAAATCGCTCCTGGCTTGGGCGACCATATGGAACACTGGGGATCGAACTGAGTTCCATCCTGAGTCACCCGCGTGCAATTCAAATACTCTACCACTGCGCTATCTCTTTAGCTCCTCCTTTTTATTTAAAACATTTTTTTATATTTTATTTTTATTTTTATTCTTTGGATTTTGGGACACACCCATTTGATGCTCAGGGGTTTCTCCTGGCAATGCTCTCAGAAATCGCTCCTGGCTTGGGAGGACCATGTGGGACTCCGGGGGGAATGAACTGTGGTCCATCCTACGCTAGTGCTTGCAAGGCAGACACCTTACCTCTAGCACCACCTTCCTGGCCCCTTTTTTATTTTTTAAGTTTTTGGATTACACTCAGTTGTACTTAGGAACAACTTCTGGATCTACTACAGTATTCAGAGAAGTGTATGGTGTCTGGGATTGAACCTGGGCCTTCTGCATGCCAGCATATAAGCAAGCATGCCTCAGTCTGTTGATACACTTTTCTGGCTCCCCATAAATTTCCTTTTTCTAGGAAAAGTAGGGTCAGATCAAATCTGGTAACCTGGTCCAACAGTCCAGTTTCTTGACTTTATCACGGAAAAAAAATTCAAAAGCAAATCAAAATAAATAAACATCATAATAAAGGTCAAAAATGTATTTATTACAGCAAAGTATATTGTCAAGAATTAAGGTACTAGTATAACATGAAAAGAAAAGCACTGTTTCTTAGTAGATAGAATTTTATAGGGTTTTCTAAATATAGTGTCATGTTCTGCGAAAGAAACTTTTTAAAATATCTTTTGGCACTATGACACTGTGGTTTAGAGTATTGGTACTGATCAAATTTTATGTATAGTACTTAATTGCCTTGCAGCATCTTATCCTCTTCCATATTAATGAATTTATTTCACCATTGTATTGTACACTTTTCCTATCCTGTTCTTTTCTCTCTCTTTAGCCCCATGATACATCCTACTGAATTTAGTATTCATATTCTTGGTTTCTACTGCATTCAGAAATCTATTATTCTCCTACTATGTTTCTTTATATCCTGCGTATTGAAGAGATCATTCTGTGTTAGCCTTTCCCACTGCAAAGAAATATTCTTTTCTGCCAAATCACATCCATCCATTTATAGTATTGCCCAGGGTCAAGACAAAGGATACATACACAGCAGAGAAGCTATATATGAGCCCCCATCAGCCCTCACATCTACTTCTGATCCCTTAGATAGGAAGAAGGGCTATGAGGCTCAAGGACCTTAGTGGCCACTCAAAAAACAGGTCATACATTTGTGCTAGTGGTTCCTTTTTCTCAATCACAAAACATGGGGTTTTATTCCAAATATCCCAGAATCCTGTGAAATTTCAGTGAGTAATTGAGGGAAGGAATAAATGTGGAATCATATGAAGAATCTTCTATAGACATGTAGCCCCCCACCCCATTTTCCAGTTTACTTCTCTCAACTCACTTAATGCATAACTCCACACCATGATGTCCACCTAGACTTCACAGGACTTTGGCAGGCCTTACCATGTTCCATCTGATAATGGCATCCACCAGAAATGTGGGCATATAGCTCAAGGGGAGAATGATGAGTTTAGCATCCCAACCAGCAGAGTACCGTGTCCGAGGATGACAGGAGGTAAGGGCATGCTCCATGCAGCCTGTCACTAAAGACAGATTAGGAGACATCATTACTTCTACCTTTTGAAGTGATTTCATGGCTGTTCAAAAAAGAAAAGCTTAATGAAACATGCTCTTTCTTCCCATTCTGCCATCTTTGAATAACTTACTAGAAAATATTACTCAATTTTCAAAGATGTAATTAAATTTCATAAAAATACAATAACAGGAATATACAATTTTAATAATATATAATTTTTAAATTAAATAATTTCAAAATAATGATGAAAATTATAAATTTATGCTTTTTTGGTTTGGGGGCCACACTCAGTGACTCAGGGGTTACTCCTGACTATGTTCTCAGAAATCACTCCTGACTTGGGGTAGCATATGGGATGCCGAGATTCAAACCACCATCCAACCTGGATCAGCTGTGTGCAAGGCAAGCACCCAACTGCTGTGCTATCACTCTGGCCACTATAAATTTTTTAATATGTGCTCAATAGATGTTTATAAATTTTATCTGAGTGTTTGCTAAAGTTTATCCAAGCAAAACTCTTCACATGAGACCCACAATGGCTCTATTTTAAAGAATATTTCACATAGCAGGTGTCCACAAGTATGGCTCCCTAAGAAAGGTTGCTATGAGCCAAGGATGGTCCTCCACTCTGGCTCCAGTTCCCCCCCAAAATGATAAAATTTGCTGAAATACTAGTACAAAAATAAAAAACCTGGGTTTTCCCCCCTTGCTTGCTGTAGCCATGTGTAATTGTGAATGGTATGAATATCCTCAGTTATAACTAATGTGACTTGAATATGAACTTAGAATATAGTAGCACAAAGGACAGACCCAAATTTTTATAATGGTTTTCTTTCCCTCCCTACATTCCAGATCTCACTCACAGGATGTCAGGAACTTTTCCCCATAGGCGTCTCTGACTTCTGCACTGGACTGATCCCATGCATTTTGGATATCCTGACAATGCTTCTTAGCAGTGCTAATAGAAGTTTTAAAGTAACCAGGTTCAATTATAGCCACCTTCATCCCAAAGAAGGAGAGCTCCCTCCTGAAAAAAGTAAAGAAAGGTTAGATATATTAAGAGATAAAAACACACACAAAGAAGGCAAGTTACTTGAGCCACTTATTTCACACAGGATTGATAAAAGATAAATTTGAAATTCTGAAATATACTAATGACCTTAGCCTCTTCAGAAGTCTTGAACTTTTTCCTAGATATCAAATATCTACAGACTCATTAGGTCTAAATGCAACAAGACATACTTGATGTTATCGCTTGCAATTTCCACCCTTATCTATACCATCACCTGTCCTTCCACTTCATCTTTTCTATAGTCCTTCCTTTTTCCTGCTCTAATCATTCTCTGGTCACTTGTGTTCTGTGCTGTGAGACAATCTTTTAAAAAAACATATTTTGGGGCCTGAAAGATACAAATGTGATTAAGGCACTTGTCTTGCAAGGAGCCAGCTGGGATTTGATCTCCAGTATTCCATTTGGTTCCCTCAGTCCACCCAGTGTGATTCTTGAGTGCAGAGCCAGAAGTGACCCCAGAATATTACTGGTGTGTGGCCCAGGAAAACAAAACGGAGTTAAAAAATAAAGAAATATATCCTTGTTCTCACACTTAGTCATACTCTCAAAAGTTCCTACAAATATTGATCTACAGTTAAAAACCCAAAGCTGTGAAAAATTTTCCTGAGTTTGAATATCAGGAGGCTGATTACCTGGGAATCAGAGCCAAATTGTCCCTTTTCCATTGCCAGTTCTCTCAAGACCTTGTGAGCTGAGGCCTCCTCCAGAGAATGGATGTGGAATCTGAGTCTACAAGCCTGTGTTCTATCCCTATGATCAAAATATAGAAAGATACTTCCTATGGAAGTGGTGCTAAGAATTCAGAGGGATCAAGAAGAAAGTCTGAAAGTGGGTGATGGAATGATACCCATTCCCAGGGAAAGGTCCCTAGATGTACAGCAGCAGGAGCTTTACAGGAGAGTTTCCTTTGGCCCTTACCTGAGGGAATCTGAGAAGGCCTCCACACCAAACTTGGAGATGCTGTAGCCACCAGAAAGAGGCACGCGACCAATGGCACTGGAGACATTGACCACACGGCCCTGGGCTTTCCTCAGCAAGGGTAGCAGACTCAGAGTCACGTCAATCAGTCCCAGCAGGTTCACGTCCAGTACCTCCATGAAGTCCTGTCTGGTCAGCCACTCATTGGGAGCCAAGATCCCTGAGATGCCAGCATTGTTCACCAGGCCCCAGAGACCTAGGCACAAGGAATGGGAGAGAAACAGTGTAGCATGTGTAAATGGAGGCCACCTTTGTAGTCATCAGACCTTCC
Organism: Crocidura indochinensis; assembly: GCA_004027635.1. Classification (NCBI taxonomy): domain Eukaryota; kingdom Metazoa; phylum Chordata; class Mammalia; order Eulipotyphla; family Soricidae; genus Crocidura; species Crocidura indochinensis. The sequence continues at coordinate 16,002 of PVKC010021591.1, forward strand.
CCAGAAGGACATGAAGAGGTTTCATGAAAAAGAGTAGAATAAAAACCAATATGCCACCTGCAAGACAAGCAGCTCAATTTTGTCAAACACTGGAGGAAGAATGGGCCCATTCTCACACTCCAATGCAGGGTCTGTAGCATTATAAATATTCCTCTGAATTTCCCAGTGTTTGCACAGTTCTAGCAAAGGGTATGACACAACTATCAATTAAACAAAAGAGGAAATGAGAAAAGGTAAAGAAAAGAGGAAGATAAACTCAATGAATTAAGAAACACAATTGTTGGAGGGTTCAGTGGTCCTCAAACTACGGACTGCGGGTCACATATTGTATTTGTTCCCATTTTGTTTCTTCATATCAAAATAAAATGTATGCAGTGTGCATAGGAATTTGTTTGTAATTTTTGTTTTTACTATAGTCTGGTCCTCCAATGTTCTGAGGGACAGTGAACTGGGCCCCTGTTTAAAAAGTTTGAGGACCCCTGGTTTAAAATTACCCCCAAAATTGCAGAAGTCTGGAAAAAGTCAGTTGAAAGTAAGAATACTCCATCTGAGTGACATTTTATTTTATTTTATTTTGGGGTCACACCCGATGATGCTCAGGGGTTACTCCTGACTATGTGCTCAGAAATCGCTCTTGGCTTGGTGGTACCATATGGAACGCCAGGGAATCAAACCACAATCCGTCTTAGGTTAGCATTTGCAAGGCAGATGCCTTACCTCTAGCGCCACAGCCACAGCCCCATGAATAACATTTTAGAGATATAAGCATGATGATAAAAAGTGAAAAAAAAATGCAGTTCAACTCTCAGCAGTGACCCCAGCTCTGCATGCAAAAACCTCCAAGCCAGGATCTCTGTTCCATATCCCCTAAGAAGCACCCTGAGAGACCCAAATATCATCATGAAGAAAGTAGAACCCCTTTTGAGAGAGGACACAGTATAAGCACAAGTTCAAGAAGAACACAGCTCATGATGGAAGTCTTCCCAGCACTCCAGATACCAGGATGGGGATTAGTACAAGGAACAGAAGCTGGTGACTAAGAAAAACTCATAAGAATCGGTCCTGAAAGCTCCCAGGACATTGCCCACAGAGAACACTTGGGTTCTCCTCTTGAAACAGAAATAAACATGAACAGTTCAGCATACCTCTGTCTCCTGTGTGTTCCTTCACCCACTGGGTGGCAGCAGCGATGCTCTCTGACTTGGTGACATCCAGGATCACTGTGTTCAGCCTCTCTGAAGTCTGTGCTTTCAGTGTCTCGGCCCCATTCTCAGTCAGGCATGCAGCCAGCACCCTCAAGCCCTTCACATCCAGCTGCCTGGCCAGAAGGTTCCCAAAGCCTGAGTCACAGCCCGTGATGAAGACATACTTGTCCTGCAGCTGGTCGACAACCTGCCTCTCCCGATACCAGCGCACAAGTTGGTACATGCTTACCAGGGCCATCAGGTACAGCCACATGGTGTGTAGAAATAGACAGACCAGGTGAGACCAAGTCAAGCCTATGTACAGAAAAGGCAATATGAACATGAGGGTGTTTTCCTTGAACCAACCTGTAGGCTCTCTAGCAATTGCTCCTCACATTTTCCTGTTCCCTTTCTAGTTGATTCTAGGACATCACTATGCTTTATCAGACCACTTTTTTCAGTTTTTCTTTTGTTAGGAGGCACACCTAGCTGTTTTCTGAGCTAACCCTTGGTTCTGTACTTTACATGGAGACAATATGTTGTACAGGGATAAAACCTGAGTTGATCACATGCAAGGCAATCTCCTTACCTGTATTATCTCTCTGGTACTTCTATGAGAGCATTCCTCACCAATGTAAGATAATTTCACAAGAATTTCTGAGGGGATTATCCAACATGTTATTCTTTTTTTTTTTTTTTTTTTTTTTGGTTTTTGGGCCACACCCAGTTTCGCTCAGGGGTTACTCCTGGCTATGCGCTCAGAAGTCGCCCCTGGCCTGGGGGACCATATGGGGCACGGGGGATCGAACCACGGTCCGTCCAAGGCTAGCACGGTAAGGCAAGCACCTT
>PVKC010021592.1:7557-18184 GCA_004027635.1 Crocidura indochinensis
CTTCTTCTTCTTCTTCTTCTTCTTCTTCTTCTTCTTCTTCTTCTTCTTCTTCTTCTTCTTCTTCTTCTTCTTCTTCTTCCTCCTCCAATATTGCAACCTCAAATCCCCAAAAGTATCTCCCTTTATCTAAAAGTGCCTCTTCCCTCACCAGTGCCCCCTTTCTAACACCAGTGCACCCTTTTCCAACCATTGTTTCGTTACCCCCACAAGACTCCTCCCCACATCCTCAACTCCAAAGGAAAATAAAGTCTCACAGACTGGAGACATGTCTCTAAACTATAGCCACCTATTTCCTAATCCATAATATTATTCACCCAATTTCCCATTTTCAGAAAATGCTCACCCTCAATCAACCCCTAGTGTCAACAAAAGCAAAGAGCCACAACATGAGTGCTTAACCAGTGTTAGCCACACCACTTCTGCACCTCAACCCCTGCACAGACACTGAAGGAGGCAGAGCATGGGCAGGAGCCAGCTCTTTAATGCAAGGTCTTGCTAAGGCAGGACAGGGGAAACTAGTTGATTTTACTGCATCTCCTTTCTCTTCTTCTTCCTCCCCTCCTTTTAGTTCTCATCTTCTGAGTCTTTTTCCAGACCCTCACAGTACCTTACAGAGGAGGAATAGCTGTTGGCATCATATTCTTTGCCATCCTCTTCGTCCTCTTCATCCTGTTCCTTATCATCACTGATTTCATCATTGTCCTTCTCCATTTTGATCTCCTGGTTGTCATCATCCTCTCCATCAAGGTCCTCCTTGTCTTCATCTTGCCCTGTGGTTGCCTCCACACTGTGCCTTTCTCTTCTTGGCCTCGTATTTGACTTTTTCCTCACTCTGGGCCCTAGACTCATCCTACATCCCTAATGTAATTGAGCTGAAAACTTCCTTCCTCAGTTCCAGGAACTACTACCTTCTCCATTTTGGGAAGAAAAGGAAATTGAGATCAAGAACAGGTACTGACCAAAAGTAGAAGGGGAAAAGGCAAGAAACAAAATTTTTTTTCAGGAACAATGAAGAAGAGAAGGAAGAATAGGTCCTGCACAGTGAAGAAAGTTTTGTTTTAGAAGGTAAATCCTAGGTGATCTGACCCCAAACCCCAGAGTAGAGTAGGGTACAGGAGACAAGTGGCAACAACTGCCTGGTGTCCGTTGCTGAAGCATTAAAAAGTGGCAAGATGGAGCTGTAAGAGGCAGCCCTTGGGACCCAGGCTCACTCAGTATGCTGTTACCAGAAAGGCCGAGAGCTGAGGAGAGGGGATGGAGGTTATTTCGTAGTTCTCATTCTAGCTCCATGCTTGTTTGCTGCTACCCGCCCCATTAGTTGCTAGAACAATTTTGTTGGGATTACTCATGGAGATTCACCCCCTGTCTTTGACCTTCTGCACCCCGCAGATTCTGAATTCAACTCTTTGGCAACTTCTTAGCTATTGCCAGGAAGTGGTTGTTTACATCCATATCTGTCTTGGTTGAAGTTTCCATAGACATCAAATTGTTGTCATCTGCATATGTTTGCACCTCTTTGTACTATACCATGCACTTGTTGGCTAGATCAGCTTTATTTTCTGCTAGGACAATAAAAATCTAGGTCTGACCTGTCAAAGTTGTTCCTTTAACTGCCACGCTGTGACATAAGGGTCCTCCATTTAAGGGGAATTCAGGAGGCCCACCAGATGTGTCTACGGATTTTCCTGATGTGGAGAGTTGATCATTTCCATGAAATATTTGGCCAGCGTTTGTGAACGTTAGTTATAACCCCTACGTGGATTACTGGTAATATTTCTGAAATTTGTGTCTTGATACTAACATTACATTTTCCTTCATTTATTTGGCTTTAATATTATTTCTCCCTTATAAATATAAAGGTGGAAATTCCTATCAAATTCCTTTCCCCAGAGAAATTTCCGTCCAAATAATAGAGACAAATTTGGTCTTTTTCTTCCAGTCTATTTACCTCTAAAGGCCAAATCAAAACATAACATCTTAAAGAAAATGTCTTCTATCCTTTTCTTTGAACACTATAGCTCAATGGCTTTGCCTCAGGGACTTTCCCTGTCACTTTGAATACCTACTAACAAACATGTTTGACCACTGTAGAATTAGGCTATTGAATTTACTAGGTATAATTCTGTACCCCTTTCATATAAGTTTTATCTCTTTGTATAACTAGACCATAGGAAGTTGGTCTTTGTCCCTAACTAGAAACTATTCCCTTAGGTTAAGGATATTTGTTATTAGGAAACTAGGCTTCTTGCTAATCTCTTAATTTACATTAGTTATGACAATTAGGGACAGGAACCACTTTGATATGTAAGAAATTAGCCTTGCTTTTGTCCTCTGGCTCCTAACTAATCTCTATTCTATTCTAAGATCAAGAAACCACCTAAAGTCATGTGTATTTGTTTTAAAATCAAACCATGTACATTGATAGTTTCAATATATTGCCAAGAAACAAATGTGAACATTCCTCTCAGATATGACTGTCCCTTTACCCTTTATATACTCCCAGCCTGGAGATTAAATTTTGTCTCTTGTCTGCCATAAGATGAGGGTCCCCCACATGCAATTTATTTTTGTGTGGTCTCATCATTTCTTCAATATTATTCTGTCCAGCCACTCATGTTTACCTGCTTTTCTTTCAGGAAGAATATTTTCACGCAGTAGAGTTGTTGAGACAGAAGATGCCTGAGACATTTACCCAGATCTTTACACTGGCAAAGGTTTCCTGATTAGTTATATCATAAACCCAAATTGCAGCTTGGGCTTTTTTGTAGTACATAGGGGCCAAGCTATGATATCGCTCCTGCCAACTTGTGTCCCAGATCTCAAACTTGACTCCAGGGTGCTCCAGACAGACAGATGAGCTGAGGAAGGCCACCCCAATAGTTCTATCCTTGTACTCATGGAACTTCCCTTTGATGAAATACCAGGCTAGACTTCCCCACTGCAGATTCACCAAGCAGGACTGACTTGAATTGGCATTATTTTTCTAGCTCAGGTCTTGCTTTGCTTTTGCTAGTCATGGTTAAATAGGGGAATGGATAAGGTTGAGGGTGGGGTATGTCACAAAGGAGCAATGGGCAGGTGGATGGAAGGGAACCTCCTGGCTTCAACAGTTCTGGGGCTCCATCTCCCACCTAGAGACCAAACCTATGCAGAACAAACAGCTGCAGCTCAAGAAAACTCTTTGGCCCCTCTTCCTTCTCAGTTTTGACTACTTTTTAAAACATAGTACCATTTTCTTAAATCCATGAATGTTTGTGTTTTTAAATATAACAAATAATAGAATGCTATTTAGTTCAATTTATTTTCTCTCTTTTGTGGGGGAAAAGCGGAGCGGCACCCATTGTTGTTCACAGTTTGCTTCTAGCTCTGTGCTCTGGGATCACTCCAAACAGGGCTCTACCAAACACATAGGGTGCCAGGGATCAAACATAAACCTGCTCTGTGTAAGGTAGTTGCCATACCTGCTGTGCTATCACTCCAGAACATCTAATTTTTCATTTCCTTTTCTTCCTCTTCTTTCATCTTTACTCCACCTCCTTCTCTTTCTCTCTTCATCACCTACTCCTTCCATCCTCTTATTTCTCCACCTCTTTCTTCCCTCCTCCTCCTCTTACCTTTTTATTTGATTTTGTTTTGTTGTTGTTTTTTTTTTTGTTTGTCTCTTGTTTTTAGGACACACCCAGAAGCAGCCGTGGTGTGTTATTCCTGGCTCTGTGCTCAGAAATAGCTCCTGGCAGACTTAGGGGACCATATGGGATTCTTAGAATTGAACTTTGGTCAGTCCCAGGTTGGTTGTGTGCAAGGCCTACCGCTGTACTACCACTCCAGTCCCATTGAAGGATATTTTTAAAGGAGCTTTATCAACTGCTCATAATTTCTGGGAAGAAATAGTTGGGAATATCTTGAAAATGTCTATATTAATGAGGATTTTAAAAAAATAGTAAGTACATGTTTTTCTTACTTGAGGAAAAGAAAAAAAGATTAATAATTCAAAATCTAGATAATCATAAATCAGCCAATTTTTACTTGAGGTTAATTAGAGGTTATTGCCTCTTCTACTTGAACCAACAAAGACATGCATTCTGTGCTCTCATTTTTCACCCATTGCAAGTGAATGGGTGTGTAAGGAAGAATCTTTTCCCACTGCCATCCACTATAAATACAGATAAACCACTTAAGGAAGATAGAATTAACATGGTGGATTCATAATCTGTAAATATAAAAGTTTTCTTTTTGAAAAGTTGATAGGATAATATGCCTGTGGTATCAGGCAGACGTTCCCTGTCAGCAAAGGAAGAAGAGAAGAGATAAAAAGCAGAAATCCTTTTCATCTGAATCACATGTGGCTGTAAATTCACTAGTGCATCCTTAAAGATCTGAACAGCCACTGCACTGCTGCTCACACGTGGATCATAATCTCTGCCATTTCTTTCATCATAACTGCAGAAAGGCTACTCATAGGCAGTAGAGGGAGAAGAAAGGCGGGGCAGGGAGCCCCAGAGATTTTTCTCCTCAGGTACTCTGGATTGGCTACAGCATTGCTCATTATCATTGTCCTCATTCCCAACTTACCCCCCCCCAATCCACTATCATCCACAGTACACACCTTCTGTACATGCACAAAAGTTAGTTATATAAATCACTGGGAAAATGGGATGAGACACTTCTCTATGAAGTAGGATATAAACAGCAAAAGTTTGAGAACTACAAATCTATTTGGACATCTCTTCTTCCTCTTGCCATTTTAGAGTGAAAGTCAATACCTCTATCCCTTTTCAAAATCATGTATAATGAAAGGAATTCTTTACTGTGATATTTTATTTCATAAGTTTATTAGCCTTGTTTTTTCTATAAATAAATTGACAGTATCAGTAGCAAAAGAAATCACAGTTGTACATTGAGAAATGATAACTTTTGGTCAATACTTAATGTAATTTTTCAGAGGTAATTTAAATTACATATAAAGCCACTTTTAAAAGCATTTTTATTGTCCTTAAGTCTTTTGTATTATAATTAGATAAACTAAATATGGATGTTGGAAATTCAAAAGAAACAAAATACTAATATTACTAGATCCTACTAGAACTTCCATTAATCTTTGCCAAAAAGCAAGTTTGGGATTTCAATGTTGCTGTGACAAACAGGAACTATAAAACATATAGCTGAGATGAAAAATATAGATTACTCATTTTATACTCACCCCAACTGTTGCCTGCCTGTAGCTAATGCTATCAAGTACTTCCTTATGTTACCATTTAAACTCGTCCAAATAAATTAATTGATGGAAAGATATTGTAGTTTATATAATTACTTCCTGTGGCTCTGCTGGTGTTGCCATCTGACTTCCAGGCAGCAAGATGAGATCTAAATTAAATGCAAATAATTGTTCACAATTAGGAAATGAAATGCCTGGAGAACCCCTTGGTATTTTAAACAAACTGATGTACTTGCCATCAATCAACAGTTGAGGCCTTCTAGCATGTGCATGGCATGGATCCCAATGATGACTATTTTGTACATAGAAAAATGTTCCTCTTTTGCATCAGGAACAATAATTACCAAAGGCGCATCTTTCTGGAATAAGTAAATTTTTCAGGTATTCTTTGCAGGTATATAAACTATTTTAAATTCAAATTTGTTAGGGTTTTTGTATGATTGATTTCTTGTCATATAGTAGGATAATATAGATGTTTGCTTGAATAGTTATTAAAGTTAATCATCCTGGAACTTTTAGAAATGATAAAAAGTTTTATTAAGGGAAAATAATCCCAATTTTCTTTCAGGGCAGTTAACTAAGGACATTTTAAAATGTTTTGTTGCTCGGGATCCTTGGTGATGACCTTAATTCTTAAAGATGTTTTTGATACTCATACTAAGAAATCTATCCATACTTACAGGGACCTCATCTAACCAACATAAAGACTCCATTTCCTTTTAACATGTTAGAAAATATGTTTCTGTTTCAAGAGTCAAAAGTAGAATTTGGAATTGAAAACAAATCTGAAAGAAGAAAATATTTCCAAAGAAAATGTCCTTAATAAGTTCATAGCTTAGATGAGCACAAAGGTTTTTATAAACATTATTTGTATTCATTTAGTATTGAAAGCAGACAGCAATAAGAATTGAAAAGTAATTTGAATGTGAGCATTGAAAGAATACAAGGAAGTAAAAAAATAAACCAACAGCATAAGCTTCTTCCTGAGAGCAAATATTAGAGTCACCAGAGAGCACAGTTGGAGTGTTCTCCTTTCCTGATTAGCAACAATCTCATCAAGGACATTGAGTGCCTGCCAGATCTGTGTATATGTCAAGCTGAAAAATAAAACACTCCAAGCCATGTTTTCAACTAAGTACATATACCTGGTTAAGAATACTTTTTTTAAATATCTTTATTTAAACATCTTAATTACAAATATAATCATGATTAGGCTTTAGTCATGTAAAGAACACCCCCCCTTCACCAGTGCAATATTCCCACCACCAATGTCCCAATAAAAATAATGATGTGACATAAATTGGGAGTTTCTTTTTATATGATGAGAAAATATTTTATAATTATTTGAAGAACTTCAAAATTGCAACATTTATCTACTCTAGCTAAACAAGAAAGACATAAAAATAAGGCAGGGAGTAAAATTGACATATAGATTCTGCTTTTTATTTTAATATATTTTCTTATGAAAAGGAAATTTTAATATACTTTAAAAAACATTAGGACATTTTTCTCTTTCCTAGTGAATCTGTTTTTCAGAAATTCCAGAGGAAAAAAGAGATAAAAGTGTTGGTTTGGGGCCGTCGAGGTGGCACTAGAGGTAAGGTGTCTGCCTTGCAAGTGCTAGCCAAGGAAGGACCGTGGTTCGATCTCCCAGAACCCCATATGGTCCCCCCAGCAAGGGGCGATTTCTGAGCACTTAGCCAGGAGTAAGAGAAAACCCTGAGCATCAAATGGGTGTGGCCCTAAAACCAAAAAAAAGTGTTGAGTATCATGGAACAAAAACAAAAATTAAAAAACGTTTGAAAAAGGAACTAACTGGATTTGTATTTTGAGCAATAGTGGCGTTACAAGTCAAGCTGTGTTCTTGCCATTTAAATAAGTATAGGTCAAATTTAGAATGATCTCTCTAAAATGCAGAGCTGATAGTGTTCCTCTCCACAGTAAAATTGGCTACTATTCAAACTCCTTAACCAACTTAGTTCCAAATATTTTCTCTCTTTCCTTACTTTTTGGGAGGCCATATTTAACTCTGTAATCCATAGAAAGATTCACTATAGATTCCGGCTTTCTTAACATAAGGTCTACTTCCAGCCATTGAAAACTTGTAATACTGTTTTAATGATTTGGAAATCTCCTTTCTCTTATCTATTTTTTCAATATAAAAGATATTATTTAAAGTGTTGACAAAATTTTCATATATAAAATTATCCATTCCCTATGACATCAGTTGTATATACGCAATATGTGTTCATTTCACGTATTTATTTCTATATCTGATGGTAAATGAACATCATTCATCAAGGACAATCACTGAGTATTATTGAACTTTGGATCTCAAAGTCCCAGTATGTTCCAGGAATGCAATGCTGTAAAATTGTTAAGAGCAAAGCCTATAATCAGAAAATTGGTTTCTTATTCGTTTCTTTTATTCACTATTAGTTTGATCATGAGAATGTTTCTCTAAATTTTAATTTTTACCATCTATAATGATTATAATAATACTTAAAATGTTATGGGTGCTGTAATGTACTCGGTTGAGTCAGATACAATAATACTTATAAAATTTTTATCATATTTCCAATTGCATAGAAATATTTAGCAAAAAATAGATCTTTGTTTTATTACTTAGGTAAAATAGGTGAGAAAATGGTTCTGGAGCAGTGGCACAAGTGGTAGGCCATCTGTCTTGCATGCGCTAACCTCAGACAAACTGCAATTCAATTACCCAGAATCCCATCTGGTTCCCCAAACCAGGAGCTAGTTCTGAGCTTATAGCCAGGAGTAAATCCTGAGTGTCACCGGATGTGGCTCCAAAAGAAAACAAAACAAAACAAAAGTCCCCTAAAAATTGGTGAGAAAAAGAAAGCTGGTCAATCACAGGTTGAAGCGGAAGAGACATTTACTCACATGATTAAAAGAAAGTCAATGTCCAAGGCTCATATCTATAGAAATGAGAATGATGAATTTAAAGCAAAATGAATTATAAAATAAGATGAGTAATATGAGAGTTCAAATATGTAATCTGTGTGAGTAAAACACAAAATATTTTTAGTGAGTAATCAGATGTTTTTAAATAATCCTTTACAAAATTGTATTAAAGTATATCAATATGCAGTAGGATATAAAAACAAAATAACTTTATAAATGTGCTAAAATTTTCTAAACATCACATATATTAATACTATCCAAAAGGAGATAATCTCCATTTTATTGATGGGCAAACAGTCTGAAAAGTTGGGTTACTTTCTCAAATTGTTTCAGGATGTCATATAGAATCTCAGCCCAAATTTTACATACATGTAACCATTCATTCATTCATTGAAACAGTTTTTTTAGTTTATATGTCTTGGGAAGATCAAAGTAAACAAGGCCTCAGACTGCAAGGAGAATATATTTGATTAAAAAAGTTTGCCTTTCATGCAAAAGGCCATCAGTTCGAATCCTGGTGCCCCATATGGTCCCCCGTGCCTGCCAGGAGCAATTTCTGAGCATGGAGCCAGGAGTAACCCCTGAGCACTGCCAGGTGTGGCCCAAAAACCACAAAAAAAATTTTAAAAAAAGATAAATAAATACTTTTCAAGAATAAACATACTTAATAAACAAACAATCGTGACAGAGTTACAGTGACTGGATAAGAGAGAGGAAGCACTTGGACTGAGACCTGAGTTAGGAGAAGGCATCCAAAACACTTCGGGAAAAATAATAAATGCTAAGAATCAGAAGCAGGAAGAAATTTTTAATGTTAGGACATCAGACAGAAAAAAGGATGGTATAAAACCCACGATTTTATTATATTGTAGCAAATATAGGCAGGAATGCAGATAATTATGAAACCTAGAAAATAACTTGTAAAATACAAATGAAAGGCATAAAAGAAGACTTCACTAAAACAGGCATACCTTTAGGTTGTGGTTATCAGCTTTGAATATGTAGAAACTATATTATATAAAAGCCTTCAAGTAGTATATTCAGTAGACTTGCTCACAATGATACTACATTAAATCAAAATTCTATATCCTGAAATATTGTAATAATGCCATCCAGCTCCCTCTATTCACCCCTGGGGACTGCAAGCATAGAAGAATTTTCTTCCTGTTATCATATTAAATAGCAAAACATATTATTATAATCAGGCTTCTTTGTGAGCAAGAAATTTGAAAGAACAAAGCAATTCAAAGATTTCCTATATTATTCTCAGATGGACCCTAACAGGGATATACCTGCCTGATGGGCTAGTGTTAGCATTTGCTTCCCCAGGCACTGCCTCTGTTGTTCTGCATTTGGAAAAGATTGAATCTTACTGGCTTCTCCCACCTTCCCATTTCTCTTGGTATTTTCAGTGCCTGCCTAACCTATCCTAAGCTCAAAAAATCTTAGTAGTGCTCAGAAAGAAAATAAATAAATGGTCTCTTCTTATTGATATCCATTCTTTATATTTCTTCTTTCCCCTCAAACAGTATTTTCCCCACATTATGAAACTATGCTCTTTGCCTTAACATGATTTTGCATTTCTCGGTGCCAATTCTGTGTTTATATGTATTCATTCAAGCTGATTTCTGAGCTAAGAAATTCACATTTTAGTGGAAGACAGAATAGTAAATCTGGTAGGCACTGTGGTCCAGAAGAGTTATTTTTATGTAAAATACAGAAAATATTACTTATATTAGGAGAATGTCATGCTCCTAGAAGGACTTTGGACTTAAGTATTTTCAACCTTTACAATCTGATTCTGTACAGAAATTCTGTTCAGTTACTAGACATTTCTCAAAATGACTGGTTTTAGGATGATCTTTGTTTTTCGAGAATTACAGAACTGGTTTTTGTGAAGAGTTACTTACTACTCACTCGTTAATTTTAGCTTTTCACTGGTCTGAATTTAACTAGAAAGATATGTTGACTGTCCAAGCTAAAAGGATTATGTAAATGATAACTTTGTAAGAAAGGCACTACCAGATTGTATGGCAAAATACTCCAGGGGTAGAGAGAGAGAACTACAGCTGCCACCCTTTTAAAAATCTCTTATGTTCACTTGGGTTAATAATCTATGTATTTTTTACTTAACATATTCTAGATGTTAAAAACTACAGAAGATGTTATAAATTTTTTTCTTTTTAATTCTGGGCCATATACAGAAGTACTCAGGACTAACTTCTGAATCCATGAACAGGAATCACTCTAGGCAGGGCACAGGGACCCATATGGGATACTTGAGATCAAACCCAAGTTGGCTATGCGCATTGTAGCACTACTCTACTACTGTTGTTCAGGCCCCGGTATGTGATGACTTTTGAGGCCACACAGTGTTCATAGATGCATCATTGGAATGTGAACTGAAACTGTTGTTCAGATACTTTAACTTTTAGGTTCCTTTCCCCCATTTTTCTTCAAAAGTTTCATTATATTATTAAGGAA
>PVKC010021593.1:0-18212 GCA_004027635.1 Crocidura indochinensis
AGTCAGAAAGACAGAGAGAGAAGAGAGTTGTTCTTAGGGGAGAGATGGGAGAGAGAAGAGAGTTGTTCTTAGGGGAGAGATGGGAGACAGAGACAGAAAGACAGAGACAGAGAGAGACAGAGTTGTTCTTAGGGGAGAGATGGGAGACAGACAGAGAGAGACAGATAGAGAGAGTTGTTCTTAGGGAAGAGATGGGAGGGAGAGAGACAGAGAGACAGACAGAGAAAAGAGTTGTTCTTAGGGAAGAGATGGGAGAGAGACAGACAGACAGAAAGATAGAGAAGAGAGTTGTTCTTAGGGGAGAGATGGGAGACAGACAGAGAGATAGAGACAGAGAGAAGAAGAGAGTTGTTCTTAGGGGAGAGATGGGAGAGAGAGAGATAGAGACAGACAGACAGAGAGAAGAAGAGAGTTGTTCTTAGGGGAGAGATGGGAGAGAGAGAGACAGAGACAGAGAGAGACAGTGAAGAGAGTTGTTCTTAAGGGAGAGATGGGAGACAGAGGCAGAGAGAGACAGAGAAGAGAGTTGTTCTTAAGGGAGAGATGGGAGAGACAGAGAGAGAAAGAGAAAAAAGAGAGAGAAGAGAGTTTTTCTTAGGGTAGAGATGGGAGGGAGAGAGAGAAGAGAGTTGTTCTTAGGGGAGAGATGAGAGAGGAGAGTTGTTCTTAAGGGAGAGATGGGAGAGAGAGACAGAGAAAGAGAGAAGAGAAATATTCTTAGGGGAGAGATAGGAGAGAGAGGAGAGTTGTTCTTAAGGGAGAGATGGGAGAGAGACAAAGAGAAAGAGAAAGAGAGAGAGGAGAAATGTTCTTAGGGGAGAGATAGGAGAGAGGAGAGTTGTTCTTAAGGGAGAGATGGGAGAGAGAGAAGAGAGTTGTTCTTAGGGGAGAGATGAGAGAGGAGAGTTGTTCTTAAGGGAGAGATGGGAGAGAGAGACAGAGAAAGAGAGAAGAGAAATATTCTTAGGGGAGAGATAGGAGAGAGAGGAGAGTTGTTCTTAAGGGAGAGATGGGAGAGAGAGACAGAGAGAAAGAGAAAGAGAGAGAGGAGAAATGTTCTTAGGGGAGAGATAGGAGAGAGGAGAGTTGTTCTTAAGGGAGAGATGGGAGAGAGAGAGAAGAGAGTTGTTCTTAGGGGAGAGATGGGAGAGAGAGAAGAGTTGTTCTTAGGGGAACAACTTAAAGGAGAGATGGGAAAGAGAGGAGAGAGACAGAGACAGAGAGATAAAACCAGGTGTTCCAGGATCCAAACTAATAGGACTCATCCAGATACAGCAGGGGGGTGTTGTATAGGCCATCAGAGACGAGGGGTGAGTCCTGATGGTCTTCTACCCAAAATGGAGAAAGCCTTTTAGAGACACTGAAGTGGCTAGTCTATAAAAAATAAGTAGTTCTTAGAATGCAGCCCTGTCCTACCTGCCTGTTGCACCTCACAGACAGGTATACTATATTATTTAACTTGACTGGCCACATAGAGTTGTACAATACAGAAGCCTGTAGGGTGGCAATTCAATCCACTCTGCAAACTTTTTTGCTGAACACTTCGTGTATAAGGCACTGTGGTCACTTTTGGGTGCTGCCTTTGACTAGTAAATCCAGTAAGGAAGAAAAATTCTGTATATCCCAGTCCAACCGGGCTAGTTGCTACGGCCAAGGCTTTTATCCAAGTGTCGAATGGAATTGTGAGGAAAGAGATGGCTAATACTCTCAGAATTAAGGAAGATGCTTGATTTAAATCTTTATGTTTTAATTTTGCCATATAGTCACTAAAAAAATTTTAGGGCATGGAACCATCATATGCCCCAGAACTCTTTCTAGTTCTCAACTCATAGAACTCTTATCTAGTTGTGGTCAGAGGTAGGGCGGTGCTGTTGGAGGCTTATAGTTTATTAACTCAAATGGTAGGACTGCTCCGCAGAGGACCTGTAAAACCTTTTAGAAGGTTACTTGGCACAGTATTGTAGACAATAGATCAAAAAGTAGGAAGACAATAGGGAGGGTATCCAGATTTAATGGACTGGACCAAGCTAAAGGTGATTAGACTAGTGCAAAGGGGGAAAAATACATCAACATTAAAGAGGTACGTGCTAAGAGATTTAACTAATGAGAGATGTAAGACAAGACAAAAAGTTAAGGATAAGTTTCAGGCTTCTGACTTTAGTGATTAAAAAGATAATAATCATTTACCAAGCAGACTAGAAAATATAGTCTCTTTTTGAATATACTAACTTTGAGTTATCTATGACATCAGATGGATCTTCCAGGCACATAGTTGGATTCGTTGCAGACTAAAGAGGAAGATAATGATCAGTAATTTAACACTCAAATATAAAAATTATTCATGTGACTGAAGAGATCGCACAGTTGTTCAGGCTTTTGCCTTGCATATAGCATTCCAGATTGACTCCTTGGCACCACATATATTTAGTACCTCAAACCCCACTAGGAGTACTGGGCATTGATTTTAAAAGTGATTTTTGAGGATCACAGGGTATGCCTCCCCCAAAAAAATTATTTGAAAAGCGAATTTGAAGTAATAGAGCAAAAGCCAAGGAAGAAACATAATCACATCGAGGTTGAGTTGATAAGTTAAATATACCCTCTGACTTTGGAATTAGATTGTTGACTGTAAAAAGGAAGCTGTAGATGTCTGTAATTGATAGAGCAGTGAGAAGAGAATTGAATGGAGGCAGGGATGTTATGCTAATGACTACTACCTAGAAGTCTTTCTGTAACAATATGTGAAACTAGCTATTTATAAAATAATACAAGATAGAAGGATTTTAGGGAGGAAATATAGGAACAACCTAATATATCTCTATCTAAAAGAGACTTAGATAAGGAAGATATGAATAACTTAAAAGAAAAATGTTAAATGCTGTTTTCTGGGAGGAGAATAAAGAGTCATCATACAGGGAAATGCTCATTTTGGACAAGAGGAAGTATACTTTCCCTTACTAGCATGGAAAATAATTTTTGAGAGAACTTATGGAATATATTTAAGAGAAATTAAGGAATGTACAAATGTTGGGATGGCTTTTCTCTGTGAAGATAAGAATTAGATCTTATAAGAATATGTGAAGTGGTGAACGTTTAGAAGAACCACAGTGTCAGCAACTACAAATGTTTATTTAGTCTAATTCTACTTTCCTAGGAGAGGAAACTAAGAGGAATAATTAAAAGTCTGCTGTTGAATGTCTAGTTGAAACTATGGGCAACTTCAAACACTGAGCTGATTATGTAAAATCTTCCAGCAGCATTTCAGAGAGGTGATTGAATCTATCCAAGCTTTTATATCAGTTCTGAATTCCTAATTCCCTGGAGGAACTGGAAAGAATTCTTAGGTGGGAAGACCCTGTAAAGACTTTTCCTAAAGGCAGAATAGTTTTAAGCTAGCTAAATAAAAATATATCTCTTAAAGGAACCACAAATGCCAGCTAAAAATTGGATCTTTTTCTACCTGGTTAAGATATAGGCTCTTCATAATTTAGAACAGTGAATGCAAATTGTAGTTTTTGGGATGTTTTTAATCAATTGATTTGGCTATCGAAGTATTAAATGGTACCAAAAGCAATATTTTTCCTAAATGAAGGAAAAATAAGGTGACATGAGAGGGAAGGTTGGTATTCTAAATATGCATATTTATTAAGAAAAGTATTCTCTTGAGTGCTTAGAGTATAGAGCTTAGAATAAGCACCTATGACTGAGTTCAAAGTTAACTTTAAGCATATATGATAATTTAGTAAAAACAAAAAAAGAAAAGGGGAAGTTCATTTCTTCTGGAACATAGCTATTGGACAAAGATTGATAACTTGGACTGCCATCTAGTGACTGGGAGAACTGAATGAGCATTGCCCATTGTGTAGAGGTGAGCAGGTTTCCCTCTGGAAACATTAAACAGTAATTAACCGTAAACGTTTAAGGATTAAACAGGAATGTGGGTTGGTATGCTTTCCTGGTGACTGATGTATCAAAAAAGCCTTCTTCTAGTTGATGTGCCATCTGAATACATCCAAGGAAGAAAGATTAGGTTGCACATATGTATGCGCTGCTGATGGAGTATCTAAATGTTCCAGGTTCCTTGCTGAGTGGTCCCTTACTGTATCCCTCCTGAAACCTACGTGCTGTAATATTTGGGAGTTGTCCAGAAGTGAGAACGAAAGTTGCCAATGGGATATGTGAAGGAATAATCAGAATGACCTTCAACATAGATGTGTCATCTAGTCATTTGCTCACAATCCCCATTCATCTATCTAACTCTATTCCTCATCTTTCTTTATTATAGCTATAGCTTGTTCCTTAAGCCTTCCTGCCTATTATCAAAGAAGTGCTCGTGATCCTTTTCAAACAGCTCATTTTACTCTTCCATTTAACATCTTCACATAGCTTTTCATTTTAATCATGTAATCCCAAAAACCTCACCGAGGTACTGGAAATAAATGCAAAAGATTGACCCCACAAAAATCCTCCTCTGACCTCACACCTACCAATCTGTTTCCCTCCCTGGGCTGCAACCATGCATTTCCGTCTATTCTGCAAATGAAATATATTAAATATAGTTATATCCCACTTTCTGCATTTGCTTTGCCCTCAGCCTAGATGCAATTTCTTCAGGTTCTCATAGCTCCCTCATTTCCTTCTGTTCTTTGTTCAGAAGTTGCTCTTTGCTTATTAAGAGAGGGCCTCCTTTTCCCTCTATATCTGTCATTCTCTGACTGGTGAATTAAGCCCTCAACACCTATATTAATGAGCACGTAAATGAGAGAGTCCAGTGTACAGAGCTTTGTAGTGCTCAACTCAATGTGATGGAGCAATATTTTGTTTGTAAAGCTGGAGAGCATTTACAGTACTCTGATAGAGATCACGAATTTCTTTTATGTTTGTCCTTTTATTTAACATATCCCATAGCTGCCATCTTGTCACAGCTGTTCTGCATTTGGTGACATTTTTAGGATTATTTTATATAACTTTTTTGTTACTTTGAATTTAGGACTGTTTTTATTCGTTTGTTTGTTTGGTTTGGTTTGTGGTTGGTTTTGGAGCCTCACTCAGAAATGCTCAAGGCTGGGGGCCCGGGAGATAGCATGGAGGTAAGGCGTTTGCCTTTCATGCAAAAGGTCATCGGATCGAATCCTGGTGCCCCATATGGTCCCCTGTGCCTGCCAGGAGCAATTTCTGAGCATGGATCCAGGAGTAACCCCTGAGCACTGCCGGGTGTGACCCAAAAAACAAAAAAAAAAAACAAAAAAAAAAAAAAAAGAAATGCTCAAGGCTTACTCCTGACTCTGTGCTCAGTGATCATATTCTGTTTGTTTGGTTTTTTGTTTGCTTTTGGGCCACACCCAGTGATGCGCAGGGGTTACTCCTGGTTATGCGCTCAGAAGTTGCTCCTGGCTTGGGGGACCATATGGGAACCGGGGGATCGAACTGCGGTCCGTCCTAGGCAAGCGCAGGCAAGGCAGGCACTTTACCTCCACTGCCACTGCCCGGCCCCTTTTGTTTGTTTGTTTGTTTAGTGATCATATTCTGATGAACTCAGAGAACTAACTATATGGGATGCTTGGAATTGCCCTTGGTTGACTGTGAATCTGAGTCAGTTGTGTACAAGACAAGACAAACACCTTATTTGCTCTACTATATCACTTTAGTCTTATGCCACTTTTATTATTGGACTTTTCTCTCAATCTGATGTCATCTGGTTCATTTTCATTCAAAAGATGAAATTTCTTTAATTTCTTGACTGACTGCTCTTTACCTAGTAAAGAAAGTAGGTAAATACATGAACCCAGGTTGCCATACTTTTTTCCCTTTAAGTATTAGAAGTATCTACCTAACTGGAACATAATTTTCTATGGTGAATAAAATGAGCCACTGAATGCTTTATAAGCAAACATTTAAGTATCATTTCATTTTTTTTCTGTTTGGGGCTATACATGGTGGTTCTTGGGGCTTTCTCCTGACTCTGCACTCTGGGATCACTCCTTGAAGGCTTGGGGGACCAAATGAGATGCTGGAAGATCTAGCCTGGGTCAGCTAAATGCAGTGTTAGTGCCCTAACTGCTTGCTAAAATCTTTCTCTAGCCTCAAAGTACCAATTTATTTAATTAACATTTTGAGAGAAGTTGCATTAATATTAGGTGTCTAGCTTTCTCAAAGTGAATACACTGATACCTGCATAATGAAGTATATCTCCATCAGCATTCCAGAAGTCCCTTTGACTGCTGCTGCTCATTTAACTTTACCACTTAGCCCTATAACTAATGACTCTATAACTAAGCTCACATAGCCCTTCTGAAAACATAGATTTTGTTTTTATATTTTAAATAAACATACTTCCACAGAATGTACTCATTGTGTATTTCTACCTTTGCTGCACAAAATCATTCATGTTGATATCATAATAATTTCCTCCTCCAGGGAGAGAGATAGACACAAAATAGTCTCACCCATCTGTGGGATTTAAGAAAAACAAAAGACATTATTTTAATAATACTCAGACTATAATAGAGATCAGGGCTAGAAGGACCAACCCTCTATGAAGCTTACCACAAAGAGCGTTGAGTGCATTTAGAGAAATAACTATACTAACAACTATCATGGCAATGGTAGTGAGAAAAATAAAATGCCTGTCTCAAATACAGGTAGGGGGTGGGGGAGGAGAAAAAGGGGGGTATTGGTGGTGGGGAGATTTCACTGGTAAAGGGGGAGTTTTTTTTTTATAACTGAAACCCAACTACAAACATGTTTGTAATCATGCTGATTAAATAAAGATATAAAATAATAATAATAGTAATAATAATAATTTCCTCTCCTAGGTGTAAACCCAAAAAATATATGTGCCTGTATTCTCCACAAAAAAAAACTTCAAAGAAGTACTATTTAGCTCTAAATTAGAAATTATCCAAATATTTACAAGTAGTGAATTGATAAAGATTATATATTCATACTATTTAATATGAAACATACCTATTAAAATATATTTTTTTCTTTTTCATTTTTATCTAGATTTGTCCTCATTCAGCCTCTCATGCCTATTATAATTATTATCACCTTTAACCTACTTACGAGGTAACTTGTTAACAACTTAATATGTATCTTTTGATATTTTTTCTGCAGAATAATACACATACATATGCATAGATATGCCCATATGCTGTGCGTATCTGTGACAGAGTTATAAAGGATCACGATGCTCTTTCTAAGTGTCATTTTATCATTTTAAAACTATTTCTCCTTCCTCTTTCTCTGTCTCCTCTCTGTCTTTCTGCCTTTCTCTTTTTTGATCTCTCTCTCTCTCTCTCTCTCTCTGTGTGTGTGTGTGTGTGTGTGTGTGTGTGTGTGTGTGTCACACACACAATGGTGCTTGGGGTCTCACACATGAGAGTTTTGAGTTCTACCACTGGGCCACACCTCCAATCCTGGATTCTGGATTATTATATATTTTTAAGTACTGAACATATTGAATAATACAATGGAATAAAAGATTAAGAATTTTTTTTTAAAATTGAGCTTATTTTAAAGAAGCTATCTTGGTATTAAGCATGAATTAAGTGAAAAAATGAGCTAGTTCCATTCAAGAAATATTACTGTGCCAGCAATATTGCTATACCCTCTTTTACTCTTTACTTGTATCAGATCAGATTAGTGAACTGTTGTGTGTATATATATATATATATATATATATATATATATATATTAAGATAAACTGGAGCCTGTTCAAAGGAGATCAGTAGGCATATATTTAGCGAAAAAGTAGAGACATAAGCTAATACCAAGGTAAAGATGCAGTAGGGGAAGAACTTTGATCTACAATAGTTAAGATCTTGTAGAAGAAAAATTATGTTCTATATGTGTACAAAGCTAGAATGACACTGAATGGTGAGAAGTTATAGAGAGAGAATTAAATCCAGAAAAAAATTGCTTTCTAATTCAGAGATGGGATGGGCTCTCAGATCTTGACAGGTGTGAAAATTCTTATGATTCCTTTTAGAAACTTTTTAAATTTGAAATGCCTTGTCTCTAGTACTTACTTTCTTATTTTTCATTGTAACAGGTATATTATTATGACTTTTGTTTTTAGTGGAAGATGACTGAATATGAAAACCTAAATCAAGAAGACATTATTAGAGACCTTGTAAGTCAAAGCAAAATTTCATATACATTTGTAAAAATATAAAATGAAGCACTTTTATTTCTTTTTGCTTTAAGATTTTTTTCTTTTGGAACCTGGGAGATAGCATGGAGGTAAGGCGTTTGCCTTTCATGCAAAAGGTCATCGGTTCGAATCCCGGTGCCCCATATGGACCCCCGTGTCTGCCAGGAGCAATTTCTGAGCATGGAGCCAGGAGTAACCCCTGAGCGCTGCCGGGTGTGACCCCTCCCAAAAAAAAAGATTTTTTTTTCTTTTTTTTCTGGGAATTAAACCCAGAGAACTATTGTGTATGCATAAAGCAGGGATGAGCTGCACCTCTCAGCCCTAAAATAGTACAATTTGACAAATCTTACCTAGAAACTTTTTCTACCCAATAACCTGTGAAAGTAGAGATATTGTTACATATGGTAAAATTTCCCCTTCTCTAAGACTCAAATGTGACATGAACTAATTTTTAATTTTTTTATTAGAAATAATATTTTCTATTATTTAAAAAAATAATAACAGTTTCATTTTGAACACAGTGTTTGTGCAATGGTTTATCCTATGAGGTGGTTGGACAAGAAGGATGTAATGCTTCAAAACTGGAGATGTTTTTCTCAGGCTATCCTCGTATAATTGGATTATCATTATTTCCTAATTTGACAAGTCTCACAATAATTGCTCAAGATATAAAAGAAATTTCGGGGTTACAGTCTTGTTTACAACTTAAAGAACTTTGGATTGCTGAATGCTGCTTAGAAGTAAGTCTCAATATATATAATCTATCATTGTGTATTTTATGTTGAACTCGTTGACTTTGGAAAAATAATTGTATGCATGTGATGTGAATCAATAAATAAGCAGGGATAAAAATAACTAGTAAATTGCAACAAAACCCTTTAACAAAATATACCAGAAAAGGGGGACTAAAAAGGGGAAGCAAAAAAATAGAAAAAGAGAAGACAAATGAAGACAGTTTCCCCTTTAATTTACTTATTTTTGCTAATCAAATCAGATTAAATAATATTCATATCAATTATAGTGAAATTTATTAACTTAGATGCTATAGCCATATAAAAATGGCATTTATTATGAAGAGCAATATTACTAAAGCATATTAAGAGTCAAATAAATTTCCCATTCTAGTATTTCATTTTAAAGAATTTAATAGCAGAAAATAAGTGTGCATGAGATTATTTGTTATATATGTTATCAGAACTATGAATTTGAAATGAAAATACAGATAGTTATTGCTAAGAAAATTATCATTTTATGAAATACTTAAATCTGTAACTTAAAAGATTATAAACTTAATTTTAAGTAAAGAAGGAAACAATTATGTATTATAGACATATAAAGTAGAATTGAATAGGTTAAAATATAGTTTGAAAATTAAAATTTAAAGACATTGTGAAAACTGAGAAACCTGTTTTTTGATATTATATTTTATTGTAACTCATTTTGTTGGATAATTGTTATGCAATAAAATGTTATTTTTAAAAGAAAATGTACCTATAATATACCTTGGTAAAAGTAGTAATGATAGGACATAAATTAGCACATCTTTTCTTTTTCTAGGAAATTAGAGGTCTTCAAGAATGTAAACAGTTAGAAAAACTGTATTTATATTATAATAAAATTTCCAAAATAGAAAATTTAGAGAAATTGCTCAAATTGGAGGTGGTTTGGCTGAACAATAATATAATTAAAAATATTGAGGTAAGATTATTTTAATGATTTTTGTGTAAATTTAATTACTATTGAAGAATCAAACCACAACGAGTAAAGTCATTCATGAGTTAAAGAACTAAAATACCAAAAATGTAATTATTGTTGTTGAACAACTGACATATACATGCCATTTTATCATGCACAGAGGAGTTTTATATATGTTATTTACTCCTCAACCTTAGAGGTTAAAATTTATTTATTTATGTGAATATTAAAAGAGGTTTGAGGCCAGGAATGCTGCAGTGGTAGAGCACAGACCTCACATGCCCTGGAATTGATCGTTTTACTCCCCTATCATCTCACACACATAGAATGCCTGCCAGGAGCAATTTCTGAACATGGAGCCAGGAGCAACCCCTGAGCACTGCCGGGTGTGACCCAAAAACCAAAAAAAAAAAAAAAAAAAAAAGTTCATTTAAGGAAAAAGAGAATAATATGCCTTAGATGATAAACATGCTCTGTGGAGTGTTTGTTTTATTTTATTTATTTATTTATTGGTTTGGAGGCCACACCCAGTGATACTCAGGAGTTACTCCTGTATATTGCTCAGAAATCACTCCTGGATTGGGGGACCATATGGGACACAGGGGATCATACCCAAGTCCGGATCAGCTGCATGCAAGGTAAATGCTCTACCACTATGCTATAGCTCCAGCCCATGTGTTTCAATTTCTTACTGCTGACTGTCATCCTTTCTACTTCCATCTCTTCTCCCCTCTAGTAGTTTTCTCAAGGTTCCTGTATAAAAAGGCTCAACGACATCTTAATCAAGATGTCCATTTCCATCAGTGTATGTGAAGTACACAATTCCCTGTGTTCAGAGTTCCCAGAGAACTAATCAGGTGGTGAAATATAAATATTGAGGGAGCCGGGAGGTGGCGCAGGAGGTAAGGTGCCTGCTGCCTTACCTAGGACGGACCACGGTTGGATCCCCCGGTTCCCATATGGTCCCCCATAACTGCCAGGAGCGACTTCTGAGTGCATAGCCAGGAGTAACCCCTGAGCGTCACTGGGTATGGCCCCCCCCCAAAAAAAAGAAATATAAATATTGATTTTTTTCTAAAAATGTATGTTGTCTAAATTTTTAGGGCTTGCATACTTTGAAGAATTTAAAAGATCTCAATCTTGCTGGAAATCTCATATATAACATAGGTATGTACTATTGTAGTTTAAAATGTCAGATAATGCCGTAGTCCTGATCAGTATAAAAGAGGACACTCTGGTTTCTTCCTCATTTCTGGGGTATGATAATTGCAAAGCATTTATAAACATGTAGCTCTTAAGTTGGGAAATGTCTTCTATTCAGTGGCTGCTATTTCTGCAGTGTTAATGCTAGTCTGATTTATCTGCAAGAAACGATTGCTACATTCAACTCAGAGCTATGACAATATGAACTGGTGGTAAAATGAAAAACTAATTTTTTCTATTATCTTATCTGTAAATTAAAGGTCGATGTCTTGATCGCAACGAACAGCTAGAAAAATTAAATCTGTCCGGTAACCAAATATGTTTTTTTAAGGTATGTTAAAGTGTAACCTCCTCTCATTTTTATTTATTAGTCTGGATCATGAATCATATTATGGATTTTATTTTTTAAGACATCATTTAATTATTTTTCCTAACCCAAACTGGAAATTTTAGTTAGCCAGTTTAATCATTCCTAATGACATGATACTGTTGATTTTTGTTGGGAGTGTGGGCTGTGGGCTGCAGTCAATACCTGGCAGTGTCAGGTTTGCACTCTTGGCTCTGCACTACGGGATCACTCCTGGAAGTGCTCAGAGACTGTATAGGATGCCAGGGATTGAACTCAGGTCAGCTACATACAAGACAAATGTCCTACTTGTACTAGTGCTTCAGTTCCTTGCCTGACCTTGTTGAAACCAAAGAGCTACTTTCTTGGCTTATAGAATACCACTTTCTTTTAGTTTTCTTTCTTTGAACATACCTTTTTAGTTTTCTGTTTCCTTATCCTCTCTTATAAGCATATGTTCTTTAAATATCTTTTTTTCACTCCTTGTTCCAAAATTGATATCTCTACCTTCCCTGGCAATCCAGTGACTATCTCCTAGTTTAATTCAAAATTATTTCCATTCCACCAAACTTCCTCTGCTGCCTCTCCATTTTTCTAAATGGTATCCCCATTGTTGTAGTAACTTTAATCAAAATGCTTACTTTGAGTCATTGTCTCATGCCATATTCTATTCACAGACAATTCTGTGTGCTCTACCTTTAGAAGATGTCCAGAGTCTCTTCAGATTTTACAAAGATACATAGCATTAATCTTAAAACGCCATCATTTCTGCATTATTGAGAACTAGGGTCAAGAACATTTCTTTCTGTGTTTGTGTGTGTGTGTGTGTGTGTGTGTGTGTGTGTGTGTGTGTGTATTTCATTCCTAGCCATACCTGGATGTTCTCAGAGATTCCTTCTTGTCTGAGCTTAGGGATCATTTTGGGTAGTGCTTGGGGGCCCAAAAGTGGTACTAGGAAAGAATGCAAGGCAGGTACTTACCTCCTATACAACTTACCTGGCTCCTGTGCTTAGTATTTTGTTACTATTAATCTGTTCTTCACATAGAAGCTGGATCCTTTAAAATCAAATCACTCTTCTGCTAAAAAAAAAAACTTTCCTTTGTCTTCTCATCTCTTTAGAGTATAAGTCAGGTCTTAAAAGAGTCCACAAGACTTGAATCTAGTCCTTTTACTGTCTCTCTGACCACATTTTCTTTCCCTTCTGTTTACTTCTTTCTAACCACTCTAGTCTCACTGTAGCTTGACTGTTGTTTACTTATCTTAGAATCTTTGTATTTGCAGGGATAACCTTCATATATACTCATGGCTCATTTTCTGTTTTTTATTTCCTTACCTGTTTTACTTAAACTCCTTGCATGCTTACCTAATGCTTATTGGTACAAATGGCACAATTTCACCTTTTTAAATAACATTCCATTCAGTACACATAACACAATAGTTATTGGATTATCTGTCTGTGGACATTAGTTAATTCTATTTTAAGTATTGAAAATAATGCTGCTTTTAATATAGGTTATATGTCATTTTAATTTTTCATTATTATATATAATTGCCTAGTAGTATTTCAATTTTAAGGTCTTTAAGAAATTTTTACATTGTCTTTTTAAAAATGTAATGTTTTACATGAGTGTAATTTTATTGACTTAAATTAAAAATCCATAAACTGCGTAACCAAAAATGTTTATAAGGATGGTCTGACATCAGAAGGATAGGTAGTCTTAATTTTAAATATTTTATGTAATGCTTTTTAAGATTTGAACTGTTCTTCTGCTTTTGTTCTTTTTTTCCCATCACATATTGTATGACTATGCTGGCCACCTATCTCTATATTTTTCTGTTTTCTTTTGAATTGGACCTTTTTGGTCTCTGGACTATTTTGTACATCAAAACACTTTTTTTGGGGGGGGCACACCCGATGACGCTCAGGGGTTACTCCTGGCTATTCACTCAGAAGTCGCTCCGGCAGGCACGGGGGACCATATGGGGAACCGGGGGATCGAACCGCGGTCCGTCCTAGGCTAGCGCAGGCACCTTACCTCCAGCGCCACCGCCCGGCCCCTCAAAACACTTTTTAATTAAAATAATAAATAATAAAAATGCAGTTGTATAAAGCCGCCTGTTTAGTAATTGGTTATTAAATCATGTCAGTCTATTTTCATATTTTTGGTATGTTTTTACTGGAAAAATTTACTAAAAATCACTAATATTTAGGCACATAGTTAGAATGTATCACGTTAAGTTGTGAGTGACCTTTTGTTCAAATCCCTATTCTAACACAGACTGTTACTCTATTATGATGCTGATGGGCATGTGAAATGGTACACCATTTTAGAAAGCAGTACATTTTATAAAAAATTAAACATCATCTATCCAGACAGTGAATTTTTCAATATAGAAAAATGTGTAAGTTTAAAGAATTAGGCAGAAATTTTTATCAGCTCTTTTTAACAGATAATTGAATTGATGAGACCATGATGATGTAGGCACAGACTCTAATTTTATTTAATAAATTTTGCTTAATCTTGCTGGTTTTATTCATGAAAGCTAATTACTAAAAATATTAAAATACTCTTTCATTCTAAATATATAAACAGAATAGATTTAGATAATGTAATATACACTATTACTCCATAATAGAAACCAAAACAAAAAACAAAAAAACAAAAAAAGTAAAAGAAACAAAACTAGTTATTTATGTAGAAAACATGCATAAATAGTGAAATAAAGATAATAAAAAGAACCCAGGTATAGGGTGTCTTCCACTGGTATGTTGGGGGTTCGGGGCAGGACAGCTAGCTATAGGCCCCCTGGGCTGACCACTTAGTCCAGGGGACTGGGATTCCCCCCATACCAGGCGGATCTTCAGGGACACGCCTGGTTAATTGGGCCCTGGGGGGAGGGTGGGGGGAGAAATTCCTCCCCTCTGCATACTGGACCTCATTCAGGAGTTCTTTTCTTACTAGTATTCATTTTCAAAAGCACGACTATATATACTTTTTAACAACACCCAAAAATATTCTTAATTCTCAACTGTTTCTAGGGGAAAAAAATGGAATTCCCTAGATTTGGAGGATAATATTCAAATAGGTCTCTAAAATCAGTGTATATGTAGACGTGACTTTCTATACAGTGGTCCTCTCTGACTGCCAAGCCTAATCCATAAACAATTCATCTATATAATGTATTTAACCCCTCTGATATAGTTCCCCTCCTCTACACAGAGCCCCTTCTTCTCCCTCATCTCCCAATCCGGATTCACTATCTTCCCCTTAATTAACCTTTACTCTCAGTTATTTAATTTGTTAGGCACCTCCTGCCCCAACAGATTCTGCCCTTTTGCACATCTCTACAAAGCTCATTATTACTCCTTAACTCTCTCAGTCCCAACCATCAGCACCCCACATTTACCCTTTTTAACTTCAGTACTGCATAATTCTAATCACAGACCAAAGTCGTGCATTGGATTTAACAACCCCCAACTGTTTCAAAAGACATAAAATGGACACGTATGTCTTTTGAATATTTTATGTGTATTTTCTTTAACAGCTATAACTCTTTCTAAATATTCTTTTGCCATGATGATTCTACCCACTTTTTATCTTCTCTTTGTGAGCTGTTCAATAACAAATTTTGGTGGAAGAGTCCCTCAGTTGAATGCTTATGATTGAACCATGTCATGGGGATTGTTGGACTTGTTCTTATGGCCTCCATATGCGCTGATAATGCCACGTGGCATTGTTCTTTGTTTGCATAGACACGTTAAAATGGGAAAATACAATAAGTTATTATCTAATAGAGGCTGGAACACACAAATCTCGTAGTGCAATGGAACCTTACACCCTGAACATCGATATAATGACCTGGCACAGGCCTCAGAAAATAGGCATCCTCCATTCATGCCTGAACCAGGCAAGCTATCTACAAAACATCCAAGGTTTTTTGTAACAACATCTGGAAGCAATCCTCTACCAGGGAAGACCCTACCATGGCTCTGACATCTACCTGTTCAAAAGAGACTTCCCTTAACACTAAGAAGACTTAACAACAACGACCTGCTCTACAGGACAGGGTTCTCTGCATTGCCCTTTAAGTTGAGGTGAAATGAGAGAACGCTCTGCACCATCCTGACTGCAATATAGGATATGCAGATTCCAGGATCTTTAATACAGAAACATGATACTAACAACAGAGACTGTGTGAAAAATAAAAATGTATTGGCAACAGACAATGACCTGGATTGGACAAACTAGTTTGCCTGGAGCCTAGAGTTGGTCTTATACCAGGAAACTTCAGGGGTAGGGTCTCCTTGTATTTAGGCCAAGGCTTTTCCTTTCTATGTCCCTCATATTTTGGTGGGCCTATGCAAACAATAATTGCCACTCTAACACCATTTTTACTGTTCTCCTTTGACTCTAATCCTTAAAAAAAAAAACAACCGACTTAAACTTTTGAGGTTAACTTAAACTAATAGGCATGTGCTTGGAAATGTAAAAAAAGTACTTTTCCTTCAATGTTTAAGGAGTTACATAAGTCTTATATCTTTAGATTGTTTTATGTGATGCCAAGAAATATTATGTACTACAATCTGGGGACTTGAGGGACAAAGTAATTGTACATGGGTCCTGTTTTATTTTTCTAATGTTCTTTGGCTGAAAGTTCAAGGTTAAGACATCAGCAATGGGACTACTGAGCATTTTGTTTATGGGTAATTGTCCTTCCACTGTAACTTTACCTTGTCCTCGTTCTTTGCATCTTTGTTCTCATAATTAAAAATAAAAAATTAATTAAAAAAGAACCCATGTATAAAAGGAGCACATAATTAATGTTTCTGTTTGTGTAAGACTTTTGTGGGGTCACACCCAGTGACGCTTAGAGTTTACTCTTGGTTTAGTGCTTAGGAAATGATTACATCAGTATTTGGGGACCTTGGGACTCTGGGAATCAAACCCAGGACCTTTTGAATTATCTACAGATTTATTTAGATAAGATTTTAAAAAGGCAAAATGTAAAAAATCAGATCTGTGTTTTCCAGGGAGCAGGGATCATCGAAAGGAGTTGACTGCATTGGGGCATGAGCAAGCTGTTGCAAAATGCTTGATGTCTCAGCTGTTAAGATAGTTACATACATGTATACTTTTGTCAAACCCATTTACTCGTGAAGTTAAAAATCAGTTAACTACTCCGTCATGTCAATTATGCCATAAAAAGGTTAATTTTGCAAAACAAAACCAGAAATGAGCAGT
This sequence comes from Crocidura indochinensis, assembly GCA_004027635.1. Lineage (NCBI taxonomy): Eukaryota > Metazoa > Chordata > Mammalia > Eulipotyphla > Soricidae > Crocidura > Crocidura indochinensis. The sequence goes on from PVKC010021593.1 coordinate 16,644, forward strand.
TGTAATTAAATAATTTTACATTCATCTTACTATTATTTCAGGACCTCACTAACTTAACCAGACTACGTTGCTTAAAGGATTTATGTCTGAATGATCCACAGTATAAAAGCAATCCAGTTTGTCTATTGTTCAATTATTCCATACATATATTGTATCATCTGCCTTCTCTTCAAAGACTTGACACATTTGATGTGTCTGCAAAGGCAATCAAAGAACTTGCTGATGTAAGTGCATTTCTCTTCTGGTGTCTCACTCAAATCTGATTGCTTCTTTTTGACTGCCACATATCTTAGTAGCATTATCAAAAAATATTGCAGCTAGAATATCAATTGGGGTGACAGTACTTAAAAATAAAATAATAGAGAAACATTTATAATTTGTACAGAACCTTCTCCCATATGTTCATCCAGTTAAACATCCACAAATTATTTTGAGCATTTAGAATGTGCCAAAGATATCTTTTCCTTGAGATTTGCCATCATTTAAGCATAGAGAAAGAATATTTTTATTCATTTATCTTACTTCTCTACTCTATTTTAGAAATTTGTTTACAAATTTAATTTTCTTCTCTATTTTTTCCTCCTAAACTGAAAAGATTGTTTGCTTTCACTACCATTCCCCAGTTATTTTGGCTTATTTTATTTTGGGGTCACATCTAATGGTCCAGAATTCTCAGGACTTACTCCTGGCTCTGTGGTCAAGGATCATTCCTGGGGGCTCAGGAAACCACCTAGTGTTGGATTGAACCCAGTCAGCCATGTGCAAGGTAAACGCCCTACCTGCTGTGCTATCACTTTAGCTCTACTCACCCATCATTCTAATAAGTAAACTGTCTTGAAATATTGACCAAAGGGCTAGAGTTGTTATCTACTGGTTGATGTTCATGGTCATTTGTAAGAGGTAGGTAATCTCTCTCTTACATTATTAAAGTAAAAAACGACAGAACAGTCATATTTTGAAAATTCCATATCTGTATACTTAATATTATAAGAGATAGTTTCTGCAAATGTGAACCCAGGGTAAAAATAATTCATAAAATTTTATTAATCTGACAAATATTTACTGTGTAATGCATTCCAGGCACAGCTCAAGGCACCACAAGTAGAGTGACAGAGTCACAATATCTCCACTTTATTGGAGCTTATATTCTAGTGAGAGAAGGCAAATAATAAGAAATTAAGTGTAAAAAAAAAGAAATTAAGTGTATAAATAAGTAGTACATCATATGATGTTAAAAATATAGGGTAAAAAATGGGTGAATTAAAACTTGGGTGAATACTTCCTATTATTGGTTGGGGCAAAAAAGGGGGAATTTGCAATTCATATATAATTTTTAGGAAAATATTTTCAAGTTGATATTTGGACAGAGATTTGAAATGGGAAAGCAAGCTTCTCAGGGATTGGCAAGTGCAAAATCTTGAGGCAGAAGTTTCTTAAATTTGAGTAAATAAGGTTGATGTAGCTAGAGTAGAGTAGTGAGGCGGAGCAAGAAGAGGTGAAGAGAAGAGTAATGGGAAGATGTGTGAATTCAGTGCAATGTTGTATGGTCATAGCTTTTACTTTGAATAA
>PVKC010021594.1:0-18072 GCA_004027635.1 Crocidura indochinensis
TTACAAATGACCCCTTGCCAGTTGAAAACCAAGACACCGATTTTTGGTTGAGACTAGTTCCGGGAGCTTGGGCTGAAACTGCTGGACTGGGGTTGTCTATCTTACAGGCTCCAGTAGTGGTAGAGTTGAAAACTACTGCTGTCCCTGTGAGAGGCAGGCAGTACTCTATGAGTCAGGAAGCAAAGAAAGGCATAACTCCTCATATTCGGAAACTTCTCCAACAGGGGGTCTTAGTACAATGTCAGTCAGCCTGGAATACTCCACTACTCCCAGTTAAGAAGCCTGGAACTGGGGACTATTGGCAGTACAAGACCTAAGGGCAGTTAACAGCCAAGTGGAAGTCATCCATCCCACTGTGCCTAACCCATACAATCTTCTCAGCACCTTAAGTCCTGAGAGAGTATGGTATACCATATTGGACTTAAAGGATGCTTTCTTCTGCCTGTCCCTACATCCGGCCAGTCAACCCTTATTTGCTTTTGAGTGGAGTGATCCTGAGACAGGAATTTCGGGCCAACTAACCTGGACCAGATTGCCTCAGGGGTTTAAGAACTCCCTACCATCTTTGATGAGGCCTTGCACCAAGACTTAAGTCTCTTCCACAGCCAGCACCCCAGCTTACCTTGCTACAGTATGCGGATGATCTTTTGATTGCAGGAGAAACTGAAGAGGATTGCAAGCAGGCCACCCATAACCTGCTGAAGGAACTTGCTTGGCTAGGGTATAGAGCATCAGCCAAGAAGGCGCAGTTGTGCCAGAGAGAGGTGACATTTCTGGGATTCACGCTATAAGGGGGAAAGTGATGGCTGATGGAGGCCCAGAGAAGGTCGTGGCACAAATCCCAGCGCCTACCACTCGTCAGCAGTTACATGAGTTTCTGGGGACGGCAGGTTTCTGCTGCCTCTGGATCCCTGGTTTCGCCAATCTGGCAGCCCCACTGTACCCCCTCACTAAAGGGGATGCCAAGTTTGAGTGAACCCATGAATGCCAGAGGGTGTTTGACTCTCAAAAACTGTGTTTGCTCACAGCCCCAGCCCTGGCCCTGATGCTAGCAGGCCCTTTACCTTATATCTAGAAGAGAAGGGGGGAATGGCAAGGGGAGTGCTGACACAGAAGCTAGATCCGTGGAAAAGACCGGTTGTCTACCTATCAAAGAAACTAGACTCAGTGGCCAGCGGGTGGCCTAAATGTTTGAGGGCAATAGCTACAGCTGCACTGCTGGTAAAGGATGCAGATAAAATTTCCTTGGGACAGAAGCTGACTATAATAGCCCCTCATGCTCTGGAAAGTATAATTCGGCAGCCCCCCAACCGTTGCCCCTCAAATGCCCGTATCACCAATATCAGAGTATCCTTCTAGACAAAGGCAGAATAACCATCATCCTACCTGTGATTCTCAACCCGGCCACCCTGCTCCCTGAAGAGTCAGAAACTCCAGTGTTGCATAACTGCCAGGATTTTCTGGCTGAAAAGAGTGGACTGAGGAGGGACCTACAGGACCAACCATTAAAGATCCCTGACATCATATGGTACACAGATGGAAGTAGTTTTCTTCAAGATGGAGAGAGACGAGCTGTGGTGGTGAGTGATCATGACGTTATCTGGTCCCAGCGCCTGAAAGAGGGAACCTCTGCTCAGTGAACTGAATTGATAGCCCTTACCAGAGCACTGGAAATGGCAGCAGGAAAAAGGGCAGCCATCTACACAGATAGCAGATATGCCTTCAGAACTGCCCATGTCCATGGCGCTATACACCAAAGGAGGGGACTCCTGACATCTGCAGGAAAAGAAATTAAACACAAAGAAGAGATACTGCATCTTTTATCTGCTCTTCTCCTACCCAAAGAACTGGTGATAGTTCACTGTCCAGGTCATCAAACAGGAAAGGAGACCGTCGCGTCCGGAAACCGAAGAGTTGATGAAGCAGCGAAGGCAGTAGCATCCCGCATGAAGGAGATCCCTGTGCTTACTGTTATTGAACCTGACAACCTCCTTTCAATGTCAACTGTAGACTCCCTTCTTTCTGAAGAAGAACCAGAGATATATCAGTATCTGCAAACTCTTCACCAATTCACCCACCTAGGGGCCAGAAAAATGATGGAGTTAATTAAGGAATGGCCTCGGGTACCCAAACCAGAGAGGCTAAAGGAAATGGCCGAAAAAATTTGTAAGATCCTGCCAACCCTGTCAACTGGTAAATGCCTATCCTACTAAAATGGGGACCGGAAAGATACTAAGAGGGGGAGAGACCAGGCCAACATTGGGTGATTGATTTCACTGAGATCAAGCCTGCCAAATATGGACTAAATTATTTGTTAGTCTTTGTAGATAAATTTTCAGGATGGGGGGCCGGGCGGTGGCGCTGGAGGTAAGGTGCCTGCCTTCCTGCGCTAACCTAGGACGAACCACGGTTCAATCCCCCAGTTCCCCATATGGTCCCCCGTGCCTGCCAGGAGCGACTTCTGAGCGAATAGCCAGGAGTAACCCCTGAGCATCACCGGGTGTGGCCCAAAAACCAAAAAAAGAAATTTTCAGGATGGGTGGAAGCCTACCCATGCAAGAAGGAAACAGCCCAGGTGGTGGCTAAGAAGATATTAGATGACATCTTCCCCAGGTTTAGACTTCCTCAGGTAATTGGGTCAGACAACGGACCTGCTTTTGTGGTCCAGGTAAGTCAGGAGTTAGCCAAGACCCTGGGCATAATTTGGAAATTGCACTGTTCGTATTGCCCTCAGTGCTCAGGGCAGGTAGAAAGGATGAATAGATCTATTAAGGAGACTTTAACCAAATTATCTCTAGAGACTGGCATTGGGGACTGGACTACCCTCCTACCTTCTGCCCTCTTCAGGGCTAGGAATTCCCCCTTGCCTTCTTTGTGTAAACTAACTCCATTTGAAGTGTTGCATGCTGCCCCCCCCCCTGGTGTGAATGCTTTCTGAGCCTTATGATGTTTTCTCTCCCCCTTCCACTCCCTTAGCAGCTCGGCTGACCGCCATCGCTGCCCTACAAGGCCAAGTCTGGAAGGAACTCAGACAGGCATATGAACCCGGAGAACTGATGGTGCCACACCCCTTCAAGCCGGGAGACCAGGTCCTGGTGAGGCAGCATTGCTCGCAGACACTGGAGCCTAGGTGGAAGGGACCTTATGTTGTCCTTCTGATCACTCCTACTGCTGTTAAGGTGGACGGCATTGCTTCCTGGGTTCACGCCTCCCATCTAAAGCCTGCCCCTGCTGACCTCAATCATAATGAGTGGAAAGTGGAGCGCACTGAGAATCCCCTCAATATTTGGGTCCAGCGAACACACTCTAGCCCTGATACGCCACTGACTCTGACAATGTTCCTCCTGGCACTGGCTGAAGGAGGACTCGATCAGCCCATAAACCCAGATGAACTGGTAAAAAAACTATTTGGAAACCCCTGTGACTGCATGGGAGGCTATCAACTCAACAGTAGGCTCCTGTACACTTGAGCAGTAGACTGTGAAACTAGAATTGCTTACCTCCAGTCCCCTACTTCTTCCCATGTGTGTGTGTGTGGGGGAACCGGAATGGGTATGTAGGGCAAAACCTCAACCTTTGCCTCCCTCTTTGGGGGGGGGGGAATGCCGTGCTGGATGTGTGGAGCTTACTCAAGTTCACTCTCAGTGCTATAGGGAGTATCGAGAGTATACCAAAAATAACCGGGCATATCTGGTGGCCAAACTCACCGAAATTTACAAGGGAAGCATAGGAGGGGAATGGACAGCTAGTAGCTGTAAGTCTCCCTGGAGCCGCAAATTGCATGGCCGAAGTGGGAGACTTGGTCTGCTGGCCCCTAAAGGTGCCCATTCACATCTCAGATGGCGGAGGGCCAACAGACCAGGAAAGAGAGAAATAGGTCATAGACTGGACTACAAAGGAGGTGGAGACCCTAATGCCTAAGTGGCCCCAGCACCCCTCCCTCCAACCCCAGATGCCTGCTGAGAAGTTAGATCCAAATACTCATGGATCCTAGAAGAAACTCACAAACTTCTTAATTTCTCTAACACTACTTTAGCTGCTGATTGTTGGCTTTGTATGAAGATGGGGGAAAATTGGCCTCTGGTTGTCCCTGTCCAACTAGGTAATCTTAACTTTGCTTCTAGCTGTACTTATGTCAAACCCTTAAAGTAGTCCCTTTTAGCTTTGAATCATCTGTTTGCTATTCGCATAACAGCACCAAATCTGTAGACCTGGGTCAGGTAGGAGCTACTCAGTGCTCAGAAGTCCTACCTGCTCCGTCTAGCCCAGGGTGTTTACCTCTGGGACGGGTATGGGTATGTGGTGGAAATTTGGCTTACTCTCTTTTTCTCCAGAACTGAACTGGAATATGCGTCCCAACATTAATCCTCCCCAACATTGACATCATCCCGAAGACAGAGTCCATCCCTCTGCCTAGCATAGATCTCTTAGGCAGTACCCAGTGGTCTCGACGAGCTGTAGTGTTCCTGCCCCTACTGGTAGAGCTCGGGGTAGCAGGTGGACTAGCAACCGGGAGCACAGGGCTAGCCATATCAATAGACAGATATAACAAACTCTCGCAAAAATTAATTTCAGATGTGGAGACAGTATATAAATCTATTAATGATGTGCTGGACCAGCTCGACTCCATGGCTGAAGTGGTATTACAAAACAGGTGAGGGTTAGATTTTATCTTGGCAGAGCAAGGAGGGCTTTGCATGGCCTTGCAAGAAAAATGTTCTTTTTATACTAACAAGTCAGGAATAGTGCGAGACAGAATCAGACACCATCAAGAAGAGCTGGCCCAAAGAAGAAAAGAGCTATTAGATGGTCCCTTATGGTCTTTATGTGGTGGGATTCTCCCCTATCTAATACCCCTACTGGGGCCCCTTCTGGGGCTACTTCTGGTAGCCATTGGCCCATGCATAATCAATTGCCTCACTACGTTCATATGAGCCCAGGTTGGGGAAGTTAAACTTATGGTATTACACCAACAATACCAAGAATTAGCTCACCTGATAATTCTGACCATGAAACGGAGGCCCCTGATCACATTGGCTTCTAGGATTAGAAGCCTCACTACAAGGAGTGGGGAGATTAAAAGGAATAAAAACCTCATGCCAGATTTCTCTCAGGTCCTAATTAGGAAAGAGACACCATTTTGTAAGGACCACATGTTCTCGAGCTTGCTAGTGAAAAGGAAGTCCCGCCTTTACCCCTACCTCACCAATGATTCGTGTTACCATAGCGGAAGTCCAGCCCTCAAGGAAGTGGCATCACTCCTTCCTTCCCCTCACACTTCCCATTTTATATAAGGAGGGACCAACGGGACCACGAGGTCTTTTTGCCTCTGCTCCATTGGGAGTAATCTTGAGACCCTGGTATACCAGAATAAACGAATTCACCTGAGCATTTGCCTGAGTCATTGTCCCTTCAATTCTCCATGTTGGAACAGAATTTGGACTCCTGAGCCTTACACCAGAAACCTGCAATTGAGTTCCAACAGATCAAGTCCGCTTGGAAGACGATTTCAGTTGTATGGTTTATGATTTTATTAGCCACAGAATTGGAGGACACTTCAAGGCCTCAAACCTAAGAAATGAAGCCAGAGAAAGCCCCTCATGAACAGCCACTGATTTGGCTGGGCTCTACTTCTGCACCCCGTTAGTAAAGTGTGGATTGGGGGCCCCATGCTTGCAGTCAAGCACTGTCATCAGATTGGACTACTGAGAAATGGAGAGAAACTTTTGGCCCTTGAGTATCCTGGAGACTGGGGGATTCTGGACTTTTGGAACTACTGTACTGTGGTGGCCTTAGGGTTCAGAGTAATCTCAGTCCCTACTAATGTGGCACATTATATAGGAGACCAGATGGTCCCCGCAGTTGGGCTCACCAATAGATGTGAATTACACGTTGTCTCAAGCTGGTTCATTGTAAATATGGCCCCCACCCAAGATGGTTTCTGAAGAGCTGGAGATGTCAGTGCAGGCTCTGAAGGACAGAGGACTGTTTAGGAATCTCTGGGCAGCCACCAGTCAAGTGGAATGTGTCAGGTGAAAAGGATGTCTCCTGGGGGCAGAACAAACCAAGAGTGTGGGTATGCTGCTGGTATGGTATGGTATGGTATGGTATGGTATGGTATGGTATGGTGTAGGGCATAATACACAAAGACTGGCCTGGCCCTGCCACACTGGATGCTAGTCTTGATCTGCAGAGGCAGCACCCAAAAGCTGCTGGTGAAAGCACAGCCCAGACTCTGAAGAGGGAGCGTGAACAGGAGTCGCTTCTGAAAGACCAGGAGGGTAGCAGCTGCACTGCCTCCTTCCCAGGGTGGTAGTCAGGACAGTTAGTAAACCAGGACACAGCACCTCCTCCAGGTGGTGGGGACCTTCTTGCAGATTTTTGTTGTTGAGGTCCAAGACCTGACTGGCTTAGCTGTGCTGGTGTACCTACAGCCATTCACTACTGCCCTTGAATTTGCTCTTGATCGTCTGGTTGAGCAAAGCCCACATTTGGGTGGGCAGAAAAGACTGCAGGCCTTGTAGTAAGGTCGAGAAACTCTGCTGTCAGAAGGCGAGGGACTGTCTGATGGTGCCCACCAGGTCAATGATGGAAGGGCCCAGGGAGAAGGGCATCCTACTGGCATTCTGGTGGCCCAGATCCGTGTTGCTGCTTTATCAGTAGACCCATGAGAGTATGCTCAGGAAGCAGCATCTGATACCCAAGTAAAGAACTATTTCCCAGTAGTGCTCGGCCAGCAAGACTCCAGTCAGCAGCATTGAGTTTCCCACCACATCGAGGATGAAGTCCATCCAGAGACAAGCAGGCCAAGATCCCAGGCCCTGGAGCTGCTTTGGCTCCAGGTTGACTGCGTCCATGCCCTCCATCATCTCTGTGGTCCCCAACCGCCAGAGCAGAGGCTGAGGACAGTGGCGTCTCCTAGGCAACAGGGGCGTGGCCGACAGATCACAATGGGCGGGGCGAGGATAAGGGGCGGGGCCACCAAGCAGCAGGTTCCATAGTTCACTAGGGTCCTGCCTACTCTGCTGAGCCTAGACTGGGCATTCTGAAGCCTGTCGCATCTCCTGGGCTAGGTGCTGTATTCTGGACATCCAGAGAGGAAGGATCTCTAACCTAATCCTACCCCATTTGACCTGGCAGTATTCAGGAAGAGAACCAAGTCACTAAGGCCCCGTTCCTCCTAACTCCTTATCAGCCATCAGCGGGACTTGGCCCAGAAGCAAGGTTACCTGTTCAGTGCTTAGTTTTGCTTTATGGGATTCCTGGAGGAGCTCCTGGTGGCTGATCTTATGCCCCATCGCATATATGACTGGGCCTTATTATATAGACTCTTTTTTGTTTGGTGTTTGTTTGTTTTTGTTTCTTTGGACAACATCTTGGGTTGTTGCAGCATCTGGGGTTACTCCTGGCTCTACACTCAGAAACAGCTCCTGTGGTGCTCTGCGGACCATATGGGATACTTGGGATTGAGCCCAATTTTGTCCCAGGTAGACCACCTGCAAGGCAAAGACCCTACCACTGTGCTATCTATCTCACCCCATATTTTATGTACTCTTGCAGGTAGATAGGTCAAAGAGCTGAAGCACTTGCTTTGTGTGACTGAGCCCAAGTTTAATTTCAGGCATCTCCAGGTTGAGACCCCCACCACAAAACCCTGCATCCTGGTCACATCCTGAGTATGCATGGGGAAATACCATTCTAGTAGCAAATCACTAGCAGACCTAGACGTGAGTTCTCCAACTGGGTTATCCTATCATATCTCTTTTCTTTTTGAAGTTGTTTTGTAGTTGTTATTTTCTTTTCATTCACCAATGGAAAGATGATTTCAAAAGAAATTCAGACTAGCTCTAGGTCAGCATATAAGAGTGCATTTGTTTGTTGGTTTGTTTTTTGTTTATATTTGGAGCCACACCAGTTTGGTGCTCAGGGGTTACTACTGACTAATTGCTCAGAAAGTGCCCCTGACTTGAGAGAACTATATGTGTTGGAAGTCATTGTTGGAAGCCCCCTTTTTACATAGAATGGAGGCCCGGATACCTGTGCTGAAAACTGCTTACAGCATATTGTAGCTGCTGGTGTCTTTTCCCTGGACTTAAAGAATAGAGGGCATAAACCAGTAAAGCCAGGTGTAGATACTAGACCCTTAGTGTAAAATCTGATCCAGTAAAGCAGATACCTTAGGCTATATACATTAGATCCTTCCTGTGAAAACAGCTGCTATGCTATCTGGTCAACCTTTACTGCAATATTGTTATCACTGGGAAAAGACCCCGTGTAAAAATTACCATCCTCTAACCCCCTTTGTTCACTCACACTATATATGCTCACTCTTCAAAATAAACTTGGCTCATGATTGGAAATTCACCACGAGTCACTTCTCTTCCCAGCCCTCTTTTATCTTAAAGGTCGTATCCCCTGTGTGAACTCATGAATAATTACTTTGCAACCCTCGACCACCCTGCAGGCCAGGGTCTGGGGGATAGCACATATGGGATGCCAGGGGATTGAACCGTGGTCTTTCCTTGGCTAGTGCTTGCAACTCAGACACCTTACCTCTAGCGCCACCTCACTGGCCCCTCGAGTGCATTTCTTGCATGCAACTGACCCGAGTTCAATTCTTGGCACCTCTTACAGCCTAATAGTCTGCCAGGAGTGATCCCTGAGTACAGACAGAAGCTATAAGTAAGCTCTGAGCACAGGCAGGTTTGGCTTCAAAACCAAAAAAAAGAAAAAAATATGAAATCAAACCTGGTGTCCATGAGACCTTACAGTTCAGGGTGAATACACTCAACCTTCTAGCAGACAGTCTCTGAATTGGACCCAGGGCTCCTGACAAGACTCGGCAGCACAAGAAAGACTTTCCCAAGCCAGATAGCCACAATCACTTTAAAATTTATTCATTTTCAAGTTTGACATTAGAATGGGCCAAACTAAAACAAGTTTCTTTCAGGCCACATGTTAAAAATAAAAACAAAAAACAATGCTTGACCCTATTTTCCCAACTGTTAACACTAGAATTTTTTTCCCGGTTTTTCGGGCCACACCCGTTTGATGCTCAGGGGTTATTCCTGGCTAAGCGCTCAGAAATTACCCCTGACTTGGGGGGACCATATGGGATGCCGGGGGATCGAACCGTGGTCGTGATCTTTCCTTGGCTAGAGCTTGCAAGGCAGACACCTCGCCTGCCCCAATACTAGAATTTTAATAGTAAATTATATTGATTTGCCATTATATTGCATTGATTTGTATTAGAATTATGTATTGAAAGAAGTAAAAACTTAGTAAGAAGTGAAAAACTCATTTTCTGCTAAAGTTGTTCCTTTGCTCATCACACATTCCTGTTCCTCTCCCCTTCACACATTCCTGACACATTCCTGTTCCTTTTCCCTTCACACACTCCTGACACATCCCTGTTCCTTTTTCCCCCTTCCACACATTCCTGATAGGAGTCATCTGTCTCTTAAATTATGCAATGCAAAGTTCCCCCCTTCTTCCCCCTATTGTATCCCAACAGACCATAAGTTATGTTTCTTTAACTGCCTTTTATCTACTGGACTGCAGGCGCTGACCCATATGCTGACTCCCCATGGTTTTACAAACCCTGCACAAATCGCCTTGAAGACTTCTTGGAGACTTGAAGTCTGAGTTCCTCCTCGCACCTACCCTAAAAGTCACAAGGATCATCCTTATCTCCGGTCCCAGATGCAGTTTCCCCTAAATCAAAGCCCAGTCCTGTTTCTGCTGTAATGTGTAATAAAATAACACAACCTACCTAAAACTGTATAAATAACCCGCTCTTTCCCTTCTTCAGGGTTTGCAACCTCTGCTCAGCTTTGAGCACGTTTTGAACCTCTGGTGGCCAGAATAAAGTGGAACTTGCTTGCAATTGCTGAACACGTGCCTTTTTCACTGTTCTGCGCTGGGCAATTGGGGGGAGCAGGTCTTCCGGACTCTACAGTATAATTTCAGGAGTTGTGTTTTTTATTTGTTTTGGACCATGCCTGACACTGCTTGAGGGATTACTCCTGGCTCTACACTCAGGAATAAACTTGTGGCAGTTCTCACAAAGATAAAAGATCAAACCCAGGTCAGCCATGTGCAAGTAAAGGACCCTCCCACTGTACTATTGCTGTTGCTATAAAAGTTGCAATTTTTATGTTCAGGTCTCACTTCTGCTGGATGTCAAACCCGGTTGGCCACATGCAAGGCAAAACCAACCAACTCTAGTATCTATCTCTTAGTTTCCTTACATTTTTCCAGTTCCTATAAGGTTATTTTTGGACCGGGTACACATCTGACGATGCTCAGGAGTTACTCCTGGTTCGGCTCTCAGGTAGTTGGGTGATCATATGGGGTGCCAAGATCAAGCCTGCTCAGCCAAGTGAAAGGCCCTATCTGCCCAACTATTGCTTGTCCCTATTCCTGTGATTTTTGTGTCTTCACTTTTTTTTGTGGTTTTTGGGTCACACCCGGCAGTGCTCAGGGGTTACTCCTGGCTCCATGCTCAGAAATTGCTCCTGGCAGGCTCAGCGAACCATATGGGGCACTGGGATTCAAACCGATGACCTTTTGCATGAAAGGCAAACGCCTTACCTCCATGCTATCTCCCGGGCCTTGTGATTCTTCACTTTTGACGTACCAGCTTTAAAGATACCTCATTAGTGGCCAAAGTAATATCAAAGTTGTAGGGTGTTTATCTTGCTCAAGGTATACCCAGGATAAACTTTGGCTCAATCTTCAGCTTTGACTAGCCTTCCAGTACAATTTCAGAGTGCAGAACCAGGAATAAACCCTGAACACTAGCAGGTGTGGCCAAAAAAAAAAAAAGACAGAAAATTGAAAAATAAGATAGCTAGTTAAAAAAATAAAACATTGCATTCACTAAAATTTCCATATGAAGGGATAGATCAAAAGGCTCATGACTGAGTGATTGGAAGACAGGTATCATGAGTACCAGTTTACTTCACGACTTGGGTTCTGAGCTGGGGATATAGTACAGTGGGTAATTCACTTCCTTGGGTGTGACAGGCAGACCTGGGTTTAATCACCAGCATTGCATATGCTCCCCCAGAGCCCTCCCCGGAGTGACCCCTGAGCACAGAGTAATTTGAGAGTGATGCCAGGAATGTGACCCAGGATTGTGTCATCCGTTACCCACAAGACTTGATTTGAACTCTGTATGGGAGTCATATAGGGTAAGTGTTCCGATTTGTTTATCGCAAAAGTAAATAATAATGTTTGCTAGTGAGTGAATGGATCATTGTATGGCTTAAACTCAAGCATAAACAACTTTGCTAAAAATATAAGTTGAGAAGTGTTAGTGGGGAAAATAAAATAAATGTTGGCTGATTTAGCAAACAATAAAGAAAAAAAGGTTTGTTGGCAGCCTACACTGGTGGTGCTCAGGGTTTACTCCTGACTCTGTGCTCTGGGATACTTCTGGTAGGTTTGGAAATGATGTAGAATGACAAGGGTCATATCCAAGTTGATTTTGTCCAAGGCAAGTGCCCTACCACTGTACTATAGCTCTGGTCTAATAAAGAAATTTTATAAAGAGGGTATGTACACAATTTAAGTCTGATTAAATCTTTACTGCAGTTATTTAGAACTCTGGGTTAAGTTCTGGGAAGTGGGGAAGCAAGCTATGTGGAGGCTCAAGCTTGGGTGATATTTATCTCTTGCCTTTTTTGTTGTTGTTGTTTTGGTTTTGGGTCACCCCCAGAGGCGTGCAGGAGTTACTCTTCTCTCTGACCCTGAAATCACTCCTTCTAGGCTTGGACACCATATTGGATGCTAGGATCTAAACCAGTTTGGCTGCATGCAGGGCAAATACCCTATCTGCTCTGATATCGCTGTGGTCTCATACCATTTTAAAAACATCTAAAAAATAACAAAAATTAAGAACCTTGGGGCCGGGCGGTGGCGCTGAAGGTAAGGTGCCTGCCTTACCACGCTAGCCTTGGACGGACCGCGGTTCGATCCCCCGTGCCCCATATGGTCCCCCAGGCCAGGGGCGACTTCTGAGCGCATAGCCAGGAGTAACCTCTGAGCGTCACTGGGTGTGGCCCAAAAACCAAAAAAAAAAAAAAAAAAAAAGAACCTCTTAAAATTCAGCCAGAGTGATAGCACTGTGGTAGTAGGGTGATTGCCTTGCATAGTGCCAACCCAGGACAGACACAGCTTAGATCCCAGGAATCCCATATGGTTTCCCGAGCATTCCAAAGGTAAACAGAACCAGGAATAACCTCTGAACACCACAGGGTGTGACCCACAAACTAAAAATAAAAAATAAAAAACATATTAAGACACTAGAGAGATGGCACATCTCCTGGGGGCTGCAGGAAGCAAAGTCGGGGTGATTCTTGAGTGCAAAGTCAGTAGTAAGCCTTAAACATTGTGGGGTGTGACCCAAACAATTAAAACAAAACAAAACAAAACAAAAAAGATTCCTCGAGGGCAGGGCCACAAAATGTTGTTCGGAAGGCTGCAAATGGCCCTTGGTTCTCGAGTTTGAGACCCCAGCTCCAGGCCATGAAGACCATCCCAAAAATGTAGGACCAGAGCATTGAAATATCTGGCCCAGCTTGTCAGTAATGCCAAGAGTGACTGAGTACTGCTTGGTAGGTTCAAAATAAAAATGAAAGAAAATTTGGGGCTGGAGTGGTGGCAAAAATGGTAGGTGGTAGGGTAAACATGTGCATGTGCTAACCTAGGACAAACAACAGTTCCAACTCCCAGACACATATGGTCCCCCAAGCCAGGAGCAAATTCTGAGTAAATAGCAAGGAGTACCCCCTGAGCGTCACTGAGTGTGACCCAAAAAGCAAAAGAAAAAAAAAAGAAAGAAAAACCATTAGTTTGGCTAGAATGATAGCACAGCAGAAGGGCATTTGCTTAGCATGCTACAGACCTTGGGCAACAACCGGCATCCCATATGCTGGTCCCCTGAGCCTGCTAGGAGCAATTTCTAAGTGCAAGGCAAGGAGAAATCCTGAACTCCACCAGGTGAGACACAAAAGCTAGGGGGAAAAAATCTTATAACTCTTATTTAATATTCTAGAGATTACTCAAAGGAGCTAGAGTGGGGGTTTGGGAGCACTCCTGGGAAAGCTCACCTGTGTTTTAGTGCTCCAGATCATGCTAAGTGGTACTAGGGGGACCATATGGGATGCCAGAGATAGAACCCTAGATGACAGCATGTAAGGCAAGCACTTTATTGGCTGTACTATCTCTCCAATCCTACACATTTGAAATGTTTAAGGTCCACAGAGTCCTTCAGCCCTACCCAATTCTTCACTCAGGAGGGCTAAAGCATTATGGCAGGCTTGCCTTGAGGTTACCATGCACACTTCTCCCCCATCTTTGATTTTGTTCTGGTGCTCACCAGAAGGGCAGAGGCATTGGGTGGCTCTGGTCTGTGGTATTTGGCCCCCTGGAGCTGCTGCTGTTTTGATCCAACAGACCCTGCCCAAGGGTATGGCCCTTGGCCCAGGGGCGGGCACTGAGGAAGGGAGGGGGCTCTAAAACTAGCTGGTTCCACTGACCCGCCAGGCCAGAACACACCTGCCGCCTTCCAAAGTCACCAACACCCAAGTGCCAGTCAGTTATGCTGCCACTGCTGTTGCTGCTCCTGGTCTCAGGACTGGGGTGCCAAGCTGGTGAGTGAGTGCTGGGCCCCCCGGGAGGATCTTGTGGCTCCTCAGTCTCCCTGAAATCTCTCCAGAGACTCAGAAGCTCTGTGTCCCTACCTTCTGCAATGATTCCAACTTTCCAGCACCCACATGGAACCCCAGTACACACCTGCCCTTTAACTAACGACTAATTTTTGTTTATTAATTCATTTTTGACTTTAGGGCCACATCTGGAGCGCTCAGGGGTTACTCCTGGCTCTTCACTTAGAAATCGCTCCTGGCAGGCTCAAGAGAGTATATGGGATGTCAGGAATCGAACCCTTATCCGTCCCTAGTCTTCTGTATTTAAGGCAAATGCCCTACACAGTGCTATTACTTTGGCCCCTAAATACTATTGGTTACATTGCTTCTCAGTTTCTGGGGAGAACTCCTCCTTTCTTATTCATCCATTCAGACCCAAAACCCAAAACACCCTACTTCCAAAGTTATCTCTAGCTGACAGGCATACCCCCACTCCTCACCACAGCCCAATCCAGGTCCAGGGAACCAACCTGAGATTGACATTAGTGGGGGAGACAAACAGGAGAAGCAGAGCTTGGACCCATCTAGAGAGGGCTCAGGGAGATCCTCATGTTTCCTGATCCACCTTTGGCAAGGTCCCCTCAGAGACTGACCATTTGTAAGGTGCACGGAACATCCCAGAGTCATTCAGGAATAGACCCAAGGCAGGCTCACTCAGGAGCCCCTGTCTTGGTCCAAATGCTCCAGAGGAACCATGTCACCTAGACCCAAAAGAGTGAAGCCTGAGGCTTCACAACATTCCCAGCCACAGTGGACAGACAGATTAAACTCACCTTAGATGACCAGCCCTGTCTGTGCCACAAAGGAAATAACTCCTTTGAGTCCAAACTCACTGTTGGGCATTGCCTGCCCAGTGCCAGGGCTCTGGTGAGGTTAGGTGGAAGCAAGGGGTTTTTTGGGGCAGGATCTCACCTGGGCAAGGCAAATTTCCCCTTCCCTGCTGAACTATGTCCCTCCCCACAGTCTCCATTCTGATTGAAGTACATCTGGGGACCCGGAGCTTGGTGGAACAGGACCATTTGTGCATGGACTAGAGACTGGGCAAAGTCCTGTCCCCCTAGAGAGTGACTCTCAGTACCTGGCAGAGACACTGTAGGACAAGGAATGATGATGGTTTGACACTGAACCGCCTTTATTGAGAGCAGACCCAGAGAAGGACAATACCCTGTGGGTATTCATTGAAGTTTTTAACCCACAAACAGGGGAAGTCATGAGAAATTCAGGCACGAACTTCCCAAATCCTTGGTCAATTAGAGAGGAAGGTAACATTGGTTTTCTTGCACCTTTGGGTCACACCTGGCAGTGCTGAGGACTTATTTCTGGCTCTGTGCTTGGAAACCACTTCAGGAAGGACTCAGGGGGTCCAAATGCAAGTGGCAAAGTTTGAACCTAGGATGGCCACAAATAAAATGAAAGTCTTAACTGCTGTGGGCTGGAGAGGGAGGGCTGCACTCTTGCCTTGCACGCAGTCAACCCAAGTTTAATCCCTGGCATCCCATCTGATCCCCAGAGCGCTGCCAGGAGTGATCCCTGACCATTGCTGGGTGTGGTCCAAAATAAAAAAAAAAGCCTTACCTGTTGGACTATCTTCCTAGCCCCATGAAACACATATTTGAAAAAAGAAGGCCTAGGTTTGACTGCCAACAATTCATGGTCTCCTGAATATTAGTGCTAGCAACCCCAAAGACAACTAGGAGAAATCTGGCATACCACTGGACCGCAAACCAAGCAAACTCTAACAGTAATAATATTAATAGGGTGGAGTGATAGTTCAGCAGGTCCGGGGACAGCAAGCCTTCCTTTCACATGTCTGACCCAAGTTTGATCCCCACCAGCCCTGAGACCACCAAAGTGATCCCTGAGACTAAGTTAGGAGTAAGTCCAACCTATGTGAACTTAACCCGAATAATAATAACCAAGCTCATATTTTTGTTCAGGCCCTTTTCAGGCCTTCCCCAGATCAGCACATTTCTGACCCACATATCTTGTGCTTTTTGCTCCCCTGTAGGTCCCAGGAGGTCTCATGTACACCGGCGAGGACTTGTAGAGCTGGTAAGCACCATGCAGTGTGTAGGCATCCAAAACCCCGTGACTTACGTGGACTATGGCTGCTACTGTGGCAGGGGTGGCTTCGGACAGCCCAAGGATGAGACTGACTGGTGAGTGCAGACTGGGCTGGGCTGGATGCTTATCCTACTGGTCACGACCCAACAGGTATTGGACCTTCCAGGGAACATGGGGCCCATGAGGCAAACCTTGGTGCCAGATGTCCTAGACCCTAATTTGGTTAGGGCTGAAAAAGACCAACAAGTCAAGGACTGCAGTATTAGCACAGGGGTTAAGACATTTGCTTGATGTGCATCCAGCCCTGTTTCAGTACCTAGCACTGCTCATGGTCCCTGGGGCACTGAGCAAGGAGTAGCCCTTGAGCCCTCATAGGGTGTAGCCCAAACATCCCTTTAAGAAAAAATAGATGAAGAAGAAAAGAAGATGGTGAAGATGAAGAAGAAGAAAGAGAAGAAGAGGAAGAAGAAGAAAAGAAGAGGAAGAAGAAAAAGAATCAAGAAAGAAAGAGAGAAAGAGAAAGAAAGAAGGAAGAAAGAAAAAAGAAAGAAAGAACGAACGAACGAAAGAAAGAGAAAGAAAGAAAGAAAGAAAGAAAGTAAGAAAGAAAGAAAGAAAGAAAGAAAGAAAGAAAGAAAGAAAGAAAGAAAGAAAGAAAGAAAGAAAGAAAGAAAGAAAGAAAGAAAGAAAGAAAGAAAGAAAGAAAGAAAGAGAAAGAAAGAAAGAAAAGCGAACTGGAGCGATAGCACTGCAGGTAGGGCCAAATCAGGGTGATCCCCAGCATCCCCTATGGCCCCCCAAGTCTGCCAGAAGTGATTTCTGAGTGCAGTCAGGAGTAACCCCTGAACATAGTTGGGTGTGGCTCTCAAAAAAGTAAATTTTTTTTAAATATAAAGGAAGAAAAAATTTTAGAAATGACCCAGCGGCTAGAGACAGTTTAGTGATGGCCTTGCATGCAAGCAGACCTGAGCTCAGTTCCTGCCAACCCATTTGGTCCAGTGAGCACTACCAGGAGTAATTCCTGAGATCAGAGCCAGGAGTGATCACTGAGCACCTCCAGGTGTAGCCCCCAAACAAACAAAAAATGTATGCTGTTCCTTCAGATCTTGCCCCCTTTCCCACCTACTGGCCACTAGCCCTGTCTGCAACCAAACCTCCTCCCCAACAGGTGCTGCCGACTCCATGACTGCTGCTATGAAAAGGCTTCCTCGGCATGTAGCATACCGAACCTGACACCCTACTCTTGGGAGTGTGTGAACCAGGCCGTGCAATGCAGTGAGTCTCTGCCCAGCCACACACCCCACCCTCGCCCCATCCTGTTGGAAGCGTCAGGACACCAGAAAAGCTTGGAGGTGGTTGGCCCCGGAAGGCTCCTTGTTTCAGAGCAGAGTTCTATAGGCAAGGGTAGTATTGGAAGCTTCCAACTTGTTGGTTGTTGTTGCAGGGGTGTTGCTCAGAGCTTGCTCCTTCCTCAAGGGTCAATATGAAATGCTGAGAATTAAACACAGTTTGACACATGCAAGCCACCTGCTGTACTATAATCCAGCCCTATCTGTTTTGGTTTTTTTTTTTTTTTGGTAGGGGGTACCAGGCATCATTCCCAGGGATTCTTGGTCACCTGAGTGTGCAGTTACACACAAGGGCCAGCTCAATCCAGTGTAAAGGATTTCCTGGGCAACTGAGGAGAATTTGGGGACCACTTGGGCTATGCACAATAGAGTTTTGGAATCATGTGGTGGGTCAGACAGAGGTTATCTGTATATAAGTGACATAACTGTAATATTATCTCTGGCTCCTCCTGTTTGTTCCTTTTTTGGGAGGGGGGACAAAGGACAGAGGACTTTAGCAATCCTACTCTGCACTCATGTATCACTCCTGGTGGGGATTGTGGGATCATATGGGATGCTGAAAATCAAACCTGGGTCAGCAACATGGTACCAGGGAGATAGATTAATGCACTGGAATGCAATTTTTGCATATGGGAGTTCTGGGTTAAATCCCAGTAATGCATAGCACACCAGGCACTGGCAGACTGAGCCCTTAGCAAGGGGTCAGGAGTATCCTGTGGGTACTGCTGGTGTGACCCAAACACTAAAAGAGAAAACCAAACAATCAACCTCAAAATACTTGTCATATATATTTCTGTTATCTCACTCTGTTTGCATATTATTGTTTGATCTATATCCTTGGTCCTCTTTGCTAGATTTTTGCAAGCTGTTGCTTTAAGGTACTGTGTCTAAAAGGGTATTTCTATTTGCCCGACACTATTCACATTCTTTTCTCTTTTGGGGGGGGG
>PVKC010021595.1:0-18090 GCA_004027635.1 Crocidura indochinensis
TGTTTTTGTATGTGGCATTTATTCTTTTTTTTTTTTCTTTTTTGGACAATACCTGATTGTGCTCAGGACTTACTTCTGTCTTTGAGCTCAGGGATCATGCTTGTTGGGGCTTGGGGGACATATGGGATTCTATGAAACTTAGGATGACCATGTGCAAGGAAAGCCCCCCCTTGCTGTACTAGTTTTTGGTTTGGGGGCCACACCTGGCAGTGCTCAGGGGTTACTCCTGGTTCTGCACTCAGAAATTACTCCTGGTGAGATTAAGTCATAACATTTTCCTATACATGAATGTATATGGAATCTATTTTGCTGAGGAAATAAGTCAGACACACACACACAAACACACACACACACACAAAATAGTCTCATTCATCTATGAGTTTTAAGAAAAATAAAAGACATTATTGAAATACTTCCCAGAGATGAGGGCTGGAAGGACTGGCTCACTATATGAAGTTCACTATATGAAGCTCACCACAAAGAGTGGTGAGTATATTTAGAGAAATAATTACATAAGAACTATCATAACAATGTTAATGAGTGAAGGAAGTAGAAAGCTTGTCTTGAATAGGGATGAGAGATGGGGCATTGGTGATGGGAATGTTGCACTGGTGAAGGGGGTGTTCTTTTTGAGCAACTATAATCATTTTTGTAATCACTGTGTTTAAATAAAGATATTGTTTTAAAAATAACAATTAGTTAAATTATTAGACAATAGAGTGAGTGAAGTATCAAAAGGAAGAAGAAAGGAGGAAGGAAGAATGAAGGAAGAAAGATATAAAGAAGGAAGAAAAAGAAGAAAGGAATGAGGGAAGACGGAAGAAACAAATAAAAGAAAAGAAAGAGAAAAGAAAGAAAAAGAAAAGAAAGAAGGAAGGAAGAAAAAATAAAAGAAAAAGAAAGAAAGGAAAGAAGGAAGAAAGGTCAAAAGGAAAGAAGGAAGGAAGAATGAAAGAAAGAAAGGAAAGAAAGAAAGAAAGAAAGAAAGAAAGAAAGAAAGAAAGAAAGAAAGAAAGAAAGAAAGAAAGAAAGAAAGAAAGAAAGAAAGAAAGAAAGAAAGAAAGAAAGAAAGAAAGAAAGGAAGAAAGAAAGAAAGAAAGAAAAGAGAGAAAGAGAAGAAAGAAAAGAGAGAAAGAGAGAAAGAGAAGAAAGAAAGAAAGAAAGAAAGAAAGAAGGAAGGAAAGAAAGAAAGAAAGAAGAAAGAAAGAAAGAGAAAGGAAGGAAGAAAAAGAAGAGAGAAAGAAAGACGAGAGAAGAAAGAAAGGAAGAAAGAGAGAAAGAAGGAAAGAATGTATGAATGAATGAATGAATGAATTACTCCTGGCAGGGTCAGAGACATCATATGGGATACCAGGAATCAAACCCAGGTCAACTGCATTCAAGGCTGCCTACTATCACTCTCGCCCCTTCTCTTATTTTTTTTCTTATGTTACAGAAAAATCCCTTTATTAAAAGTAAACTCATCTTATGTGGATTCCAGGCAATAAGAAATAGCAAGTAAATTACATAAAAGTTCATTCATAGTTCATTTTGAATATTATATAGTTAGTAATCATATTATTATTTCTATTTGGATACATCTTGATTTATTATTCTAATGAATAACTTTTTTTATTTGTTCTTTGTTTTTGGGTCACACCCAGCAGTGCTCAGGGGTTACTCCTGGCTCTATGCTCAGAAATTACTCCTGGCAGGCTCAGGGATGCTGGGATTCGAACCACCGTCTGTCCACATGTAGGCAAACACCTTACCTCCATGCTATCTCTCCAGCCCCAAAAGAATAACTTTTAAGGTTTGTGGTTTAGTCAAATTATTTTTATTATGTTTTGTATATACATACATACATACATACATAATTATTTAACTGACAGTTGATTTCTTTTTTAATATATATAAAATATTTATTTAAACACCACGATTATAATCATGATTGTACCCTTCTCTTCTTTTTATGCTTTTGTGCCACAACTGGAAGTGCACAGGAATTATTCCTGGCTCAATGCACAGGAATGCTGGCTGGCAGTGTTTGGGGAACTAGAGTTTGCATGTGGATTCCTGAGTGTAAGGCAAAGGCCCTGCCTATTTTAATTATCTCTCTAGTCCCTCATTCTATTCACTTTATGGCTGAATAATATCCAATTTAATGGTAAGCTAAAAGATACTTTGTTTATCTATTCTTCTGCTGATAGATCGTTTAGTATGTCCCATCTTTAAATAAAATTACTCTGATTATTTGTATTAAACTTTTTGTAAATAAATTATCATAAATATTTTGTTTAAACACCTGTTTTCAGTAATCATGGGTATATTTAGGAATCGTTTTTTTTTTTTTTTTGTTCCCCAATTCACAATACAGACCAGGCAAGGGTCTGGGCTGAGATGTATATGGGGTGCATTTACTGCACCTCCTCTTTCTATACAGTCAGTGTAAAGAACACAGGCTGTGGTAAGAATTGGGAGGCCTTATCTTTTCTTTTCTTTTTTGATTTTGTTTTTTTAACATTTTTTTAACACCTCCTTCACCAGTGCAACTTTCCCACCACCAATGTCCCAAATCTCCCTCCCTCCCAATCCACCCCCACCTGTACTCCAGACAGGCTTTCCAGTTCCCTCATTCATGAATATGATTAGGGTAGTTCTCTGTGTAGTTATTTCTATAACTGCACTCACCACTCATTGTGGTGAGCCTCATGAAGTGAGCTGGAAGTTCCAGCCCTCCTCCCATTATCTCTGAGGATTGGTGCAAAAATGACTTTCATTTTTCTCAGAACCCATAGATGAGTGAGACAATTCTACATCTCTCTCTATATATATATTTATGAATTGTATTGCAAGTCACTTCACATGGTAATTTTATGTTTAACTTCCTGAAAAAACACTAAGCTTTCCCATAGCAATTGTTTTACAATTATACCAATAAAGTAAGAATTGAAGCTTTTACACATTCTTGGAAACATTTGTTATTTCCATTTTTTGAAAGAGGCCTTCCTGTTGGGTGGTAAGTGGTTTGTTATTTTTTTTTTTTTTTGGTTTTTTGGGCCACACCCCTAGTTTCCATTTTTTTAACAAAGCCCTTTCTATTGAGTGTGAAGAGGTACTTCACTGTGATTTGCATTTTTTCAATTACATTGAGCAATTTTACATGTACTTATTGTTTATATCTTTGGAGAAATGTCACTTCAAGGGATAATGTTTATCACTTTAAAAATTGAATTGTATATTGGGGCCCAGGAGATAGCATGGAGGTAAGGCGTTTGCCTTTCATGCAAAAGGTCATCGGTTCAAATCCCGGTGCCCCATATGGTTCCCCGTGCCTGCCAGGAGCAATTTCTGAGCATGGAGCCAGGAGTAACCCCTGAGCACTGCCGGGTGTGACCCAAAAACCAAAAAAAAAATTGAATTGTATAAAAAATTGAATTGTATTTTGTTGTTATTGAGTAGTATACTTTAAGTTAGAGGAAACTAGAGATTAGTTTAAACAGAAAATAATTTGGAATAATTTGACTCTTATGCAGGAAATGATTCTTGGCTCATATAATTGGAAAATTCAAGGAGTAGTTTGTATATATCCAGAGATTCAAGTGATATTAGAAAGGCCCTGCAATTTTATCACATATCTTAGTGTCAGTTTCCTCAAATTAGTTGCAGAGATTTTTTTTCTGTTGTATAATACAGTAATATTCAGTAACTCTATATGCATCTTATCTGGTAAATGGTCACAGTGGGGAGAATACTTTCCTAATACCTTTCAGAAAACTTCCAGAAAGGATTGTTTGCTTGGAATGGTTTTAGTTTTCATGTCTATGTCAAAATAGTGGTGAGTGGTATGGGTGGTTGAATTTGTTAAGTCTAAGGCCCACTAATTTGCTCTTGGTCAGTATTAGTCTCACTCTTACCACAGGGGAGGGTAATAAAGCTCATAAGCTCACCAAAAACATTGAGATTTAAGAATAAGATGATAGAAAATCTTGCCTCCTCCCATACCTCCCAAATTACTATAGCAACCTAATTTTCTTATTTATTTATGGTTCTCAATACTGGTAGCAGGAGGGTTTTCTCGCATAAAATATTTCAAAATTACACCTTCACCAAAGTGTGGAAGATGTGTCCATACCCCTTGATAAGTCCAACTCTGTAAATCAGTTTTCAGATTGCATGTTTTTGATCATTTGTTATTAATACTATGTTACTTTATATCCTACATATGAGGGAGAGCATTCCATATCTATTCTTTTCCTTTTGACTGATTTCACTTGGCAGGATACTCACATTAATAGCCATATAAGCTTTGGTAGCCATGTAGTGACAGTGGC
This sequence comes from Crocidura indochinensis, assembly GCA_004027635.1. NCBI lineage: Eukaryota > Metazoa > Chordata > Mammalia > Eulipotyphla > Soricidae > Crocidura > Crocidura indochinensis. Next base: position 4,314 of record PVKC010021595.1, read on the forward strand.
AGCCATGTAATTACAGAAAATTGCGTGATTTTTAAAGCTGAATAGTATTCTATTGTTTATTTACACCACAGTTTATTTATTCAAGTCATCTGTTCTTGAATACTCGAGTTGTTTCCAGTTTCTATAAGACAATATTATCCTGATACTAAAAGTAGAAAAATATATCACAGAAAAAAACTCTTGATATATTCTTCCAGAAAGAGTTATTGATGAATATAGACGCAAATAGCCTCCACATAATATTAGCAAACTGAATATAACAATACATTAGAGGGGCCGGCGAGGTGGCACTAGAGGCAAGGTGTCTGCCTTGCAAGCGCTAGCCAAGGAAGGACTGCAGTTCTATCCCCCAGCATCCCATATGGTCCCCCCAATCCAGGGCCAATTTATGAGAGCTTAGCCAGGAGTAACCCCTGAGCATCAAATGGGTGTGGCCCGAAAAACAAAAAACAAAAACAAAAAAATACATCAGAAGGGCTCGAGATAATGTGGAGGTAAGATAGCGTTTGCCTTGAGGCAAAAGGATGGTGGTTCGAATTCTGGCATCCCATGGTGTCCCCCAAGCCTGCCAGGAATGATTTCTGAGCATAGAGCCAGAAGTAATTCCTGAGAGGTGCTGGGTGTAACCAAAAAACAAAAACAATACACAATACAGAAGACCTTTCACCATGGTTAAATATGATTCATTCTAAGGAACAAGGATGGTGTAATATAGGTAAGTCAATAAATGTAATGTATCATGTCAACACAAGTAAAAATAAAAATCATATGATGATATCAGTAAACACAGAGAAAGATTTGACACCAACATTCATTTATGATTTTAAAAAATGGTCAATCAGGGGCCGAAGAGATAGCACAGTGGTGTTTGCCTTGCAAGAAGCTGACCCCTGAGGACCTAAGGTGGCTGGTTTGAATCCTGGCTTCCCATTTGGTCCCCCATGCTTGCCAGGAACTATTTCTGAGCAGATAGCCAGGAGTAACCCCTGAGTGCCACTGGGTGTGGCCCAAAATTAAAAAAAAAAAAAAAAGAAATAAAAAGAAAAAAAAAAGGAGCTCAATCAAATGGGAGTTAGAGGAACGTTCTTCAAAAAATTAAAGCCATTTACAACCCACAGCAGACATCATTCTTCATAGTAAAACACTGAAAGTTTTCCTTCTAAGATTAAGCACAAGACAAGGTTTCCCTTACAACTACTACTAAATATAGCATTGGAAGTCATAATCATCCAAGAAAGAGATATTAAGGGTATTCCAGTAAATACTCTCTATTTGCAGATGATTTGGTACTATACCTAGAAAATCCCAAATGCTCTTAAGAAAGATTTGTAAAAATAGACTAGAATAGTATGGTGGCAGTCTGCAAAATAATATACCAATCAAATGCACATATGTAAGTAATGTAAATAATAATTTTCCATATACAAATAATGCACCAGATTTTACTTGTTGGCTTAGAAGATAATGTACTTGGGAATCAATTTGATAAAAGAGGTGAAAAATATACAATTGAAACTCTAAAATGGGAGAGAGACGTGGAGGGAAACTTCATAGAGGTGGTAGTAATCTCTGGATTAGCTGACCTTGGACAACTTGGCACAGTATTAACATCTGTCAGAGGAAATGACCTCATAATCATACCAGGACTCTTGTACACCTCAGCATTCTTCCAGGATTCTTGTGTATCTCAGCATCCCCCACCTTGGACTCAGTCCTAGCCTAAAAGATATATGAAAAGTTGAATTGTGGGAATAATCCTTTTGGTTCAGCAAAATTGTGACAGTGACCAAGTAAATCTAGCCTGCTCATCCCCCATGGAATCCACCTTGGCCTCGTATTATCAACTCATGCAAAACCCACCCACAGAGTACTAATATTCAGTCAAGCCTGGCTCCAATCACCATTCCCATGATATCTTACAAAGTTAGCAGGGGTAGCAAGGATCATAAAAACTTAAAACATAGATAACATTGGAGGAAGTACAATGACACTGATTGCTTCCAGGAACCAGTGAAAGAAATTCTAAATAGCGAGGAGCAACATATTGGGCTGGTGATTAAGTCAGAGAATAAATAGAGCACTAACCATCTGGTCCCCACAAGAGTCTTTAGAGGTATATGGGCATGGTATACCATATTAATACAAAGACAAAAAAAATAATATGATCATATTAATAGATGTAGAGAAAAACATTTGATAAGATCCAGCACACATTCATAACAAACTGTTAAAGTTGAAGGAAGGGAGTTGAAGGAACTTTCCTCAACATGGTTAATGCAATTTACTACAACTTCTCAGTAAGTATTATACTAACTGGTATATTAGTAAAATCATATTAAATAAAACATTTATAGTATATTATATAATATTAGGTAATTACATATTTTGTACCATCATATATGTCAAAGGGAAAAATGAAAACCTACCCTCATATCAGGCACAAGACAAAGTTGCCCATTCTCACAACTCCCACTCAACTTGGTATTCAAAGAACATGGGATAGCAATTGGTTAAGAAAAATATATTAAGGGCATCCAGATAAGAAAAAACGTCAGGAGCAAGAGCAGCAGTGCAAGCAGTAAAGCATCTGCCTTGCCCATCCTAGTCTAGGATAGACCTCGGTTTGATCCCTGGGCATCCCATATGGTCTCCCAAGCCAGGAGCGATTTTTTTTCCTCAGGTAAATAGTGTTTATTTCTAATTTTTTTACTTCTCTCAAAGTACTTTTTTAAAAATAATCTCTTTATTTATAACACCTTGGTTACAAACATCATTGTGATTAGGTTTCAGTCATGTAAAGAACACCCCCCACCACCAGTGCAAAATTCACACCACCAATGTCCCAAATCTCCCTCCACCCCACCCCACCCCCACCTGCATTCTAGACAGGCTTTCCACTTCCCTCATTTATTCATATGGTTATCATAGTTCTCAGTGTAGTTATTTCTCTAACTGCACTCATCACTCTTTGTGGTGAGCTTCATGAAGTGAGCTAGAACTTCCAGCCTTCCTCTTGTTGTCTCTGAGGATTGTTTAAAAAAATGTCTTTTATTATTCTAAAAGCCCATAGATGAGTGAGAACATTCTGCTTCTATTTATCTCCCTCTGACTTATTTCACTCAGCATAATATATTCCATGTACACCCATGTATAGGAAACTTTCATGACTTGATCTCTCCTGATGGCTGCATAATATTCCATTGTGTATATGTACCACAGCTTCTTTACCCATTAATCTGAAGACATCTTGGTTGTTTCAGAGTATGACTATTGTGAATAGTGCTGCAATTAATATAGGTGTGAGGAAGGGATTTTTGTATTGTATTCTTGTGTTCCTGGGGTATATCTCTAGGAGTGGTATAGCTGGGCCAAAATGGAGCTCAATTTCCAGTTTTTGGAGGAATCTCCATATCGCTTTCCATAAAAGTTGGACTAGATGACATTACCACCAGCAGTGAATAAGGTTCCTTTCTCCCCACATCCCCACCAGCACTGGTTGTTCTCATTCTTTTTGATGTGTGCCAATCTCTGTGGTATGAGATGGTATCTCATAGTTGTTTTGATTTGCATTTCCCTGATGATTAGTGATGTGGAGCATCTTTTCATGTGCCTTTGGCCATTTGTATTTCTTTTTTATCAAAGTATCTGTCCATTTCTTCTCCCCACTTTTTGAGGGGGTTGAATGTTTTTTTCTTGTAAAGTTCTGTCAGTGCCCTGTATATTTTGGATATTAGCCCCTTATCTGATAGATGTTGGGTGAATAGTTTCTCCCACATGTAGGTGGCTCTTGTATCCTGGGCACTATTTCCTTCGACGTCCAGAAGCTTCTCAGCTTAATGTATTCCAATCTGTTTATCTCTGCTTCCACTTGTTTAGAAAGTGCAGTTTCCTCCTTGAAGATGCCTTTAGCCTCAATGTCATGGAGTGTTTTACCTTCATGTTGTTCTATATACCTTATGGTATCAGAGTATATCATTTAGAATCAGTTTTGTTTGTGCAAATAATGCAAGTTCTTTTTTGTCTGAGAATGTTTTTAGTCCTCCCTCCTATATGAATGAGAATTTTCCCTAAGTAGTGGACTCAATGTTGGAAGTTTCCTTCATTCAGTTGTTTAAATTGGTCATTCTACTTTTTTCTTGCTTGAATTGTTTCAAATGGGAGATATGGTTTGATTCTTATGTTCCTTCCTTTGTTCTTGAGGGTTTTTTTCCTCCTTTATTGATTTATGGAGTTGTCTTTCTCTTTGTTTTTTGCCATTTGGATTGCTATATGTCTTGATGTTGGTTTATTGGGGTCTATTTTATTAGGGACTCTTTTCACCTCCTGTATTTAAACCTCTTCACAGAGTGTGGGAAAGTTTTCTGCTATTATTTCCCTAATTTCTCCTCCCTTGCCATTATTTCCCTGATTTCTCCTCCTTTCCCTATTTCCTTCCCTTCTGGTATTCCTATAATCTGTAGATTATTTCTTTAGTCTTTATTCATTAAATACCTAACTTTTTCTTCCAATGCTTTACCTTTTATTTTCTTATTGACTTTTTGTCATTTTTGGTTTGTAGTTTTCCTTTAAGTTCTTCTATGTAATTCTCCAACTTTGTAATTCTGCTACTATGGCTTGCTACAACATTTTTTATTTCCTTTAATTCCACTTGTATGGATTCTCTCATCTTCTGTAAAAGTTCTTCTTTGAGTTGGTTGATTTGTTCATCTATGGATTTCTTGAACTCGCTGGCTAGTGATATCCTAATTTTTTTTGCCATGGCTTGCATTGCTGCTTTTGGGTGGTACAGTCCCCAGCTGCAGTGGCTGAGCTCCACAGGTCGGGCCTGGATCTACTGTCTCTCCCCCTCTTTCTGGTGTGGTTCAGCCGTCAGCCACAGTTACTCTGGGATTGTTTTAAATGTCCATTTGTGTATCATATTGATGTACAAGGAGGCCATTGATTTTACCTAATTAATTAATTGCATAATTAATTAATCTAACCTGGCTAAATTTTAACATATCAAAGGTGAGCCTGGGAAGCAAAGTCTCTGAAATGGCTTCTGTGAGAAGTGGCCAATAAAAGAGTGACTACCTTGTTGCCAGGATATCATTTTAGAGCTGGCACATGTTAGTGTTTGAGCAGTGTTCAGGATGTTCCAGATGGGATTTGGTTCCTGTAGCTGTTGTGCAGAACTGTGTCATTTCTATGTCTGGGATTCAGGATTCTAGGCTGAACAGTCGGTGTCTAATCTCCTGGGGTCTAAGAAAGGTCCACATGACATATTTTCAAGGTGGGAGCTTCCCCTGTATTGTAAATAAGTATGAGTTCTTATCCCTAGTTGATAGGAGCTTGTTTATATACATGTGATTTCCCCCCTTTTTTTCCAGTGTGCCTTTGTAGGGAGAAATGGTGCTTCATTATCTTGCTGGTGTATTTGGGGGAGGAAAAATAAGATCAGAGAGACAAGTCACACACCTAAAAAGGATAAGAATATAAATAAAAATATATTTGCTCACATATGGATAAAGAAAAATGATTTTAAAAACTGAAATAAAAAATAAAGAACTGGAATAAAAAATAAAGAGGTAGTATTATACCGATCCTATACTTATGATGGAAGTATAGACTTCCCCATTGTCTTTTGAGATTCTCTTGTGGGGTGTGGATTCCCTTATGCCTTTTCACCACATACCCTATCCTTCTTGAGATTGGTAAAAGATTTGTGGCAGGGGAGTCTTGGGTAGAGTTCTTGCATTGGGAGACCTTTTAGGGCTAAGTCCAGTATCCAGCAATAGTTCACGTTAGGAAGGGTTGGTAGAGAGGGCCACACAGCTTGAGTCAGCGGGGTTTTGGTTGTCTTTTCCAGCTGGGGATGAGGTGCGGGTTTGAGTTGGTGTCCCTTCACTTGGGTGCTGGGTACTGGTTAGTTCGGGTAGGAGGTCAGTCTTGATGCCTAGTAGATTAAGAACTGGGGTGAAGAGTTTTAATAAGATGGAAAATCTGGGTGGGATTGAGGGGTGAGTGGATAGTCGGATTCCTAGAAGGTAGAAAGAGGAAAGTATGTGGAAGGGGCAGAAAAGAAGAAAAGAGAAAATAAGATTAACTAGGAAAAGAGAAAGAAAAAGAGAAGAAAAGAAGAAAAAAGAGAAGTGAGAAGAGAGGAGAGAAGAGCGTGGGCATATTAATTTGCTTGGATATGTTCGATGAGTAGGCCCCATAGTTTAAGTCTGTAGGTCACAGTTGCTGCTACGGTGGTCTGACTGGTCACATGCTTCAGGTTCTAAAAGAAGGTATAACCTAGAGAAAAAGGGTATGTTAAAGTGTTTTATCGAGACAATTTTATTCCGCAACCTGGGTATGGTATCTCGTATAGCTTAGCTCCGAGGTGTCATCTTAGGTTGTCCACCCTTTATATCCAAGAAAGCCTGTGGACTGAAAAGCTGAGAGGTTATTTTAAATATAGTAAACTTAAGATATTAACACCTATGATTTTGGAGTGCTTCCCTTGGATTCAGCCATTTCCCATGGTATTCTTTACCTGTAATCTTATATAGGATCCCTAAGGGATTATTATGGGCCTTTGTAGTAACAGGCTGATTACGTACCTGTTCTCTCTGCGCTATTGTTTCCTACCTCACCAACTAATGATAAGACAAAATCAGAAGACTACTCACACTTTGGGCTGTGCAAAAGCCAAGAACGCAATCTACAGAAGACTGGCGGATAGAACCACGGCTGGGCAGTATGTAATCTGGGACCAGCAAGAAAGTCCTAGTCTAGGGTTTGTCCTACGACCTGCAAAACAACCATGATCTCTAATTCCAGAGACCTGACTGAGACAATTGCAACTGAGTGGGTCTTCAGGAAACATAACAAAAGATGATATCCCAGGCTCCACCTGAGGTTCAACGCAAGGCCCAAGACCGCCAACCGCAGAAGACAGATTAAAATGACACTGAGGAAACAGAACTGTTGAAATCACGAAGAAAGACTTCATCATAAGTTCTACTCCTTGACCTGTGCAGAGACTGAGATCTCTAGATATAAAGGTCTGATTTTATTATCCAGATCAGAGCAGAAGTCTTCCATACAATACGAAGACACCAAGGAGAGAGTAAATGAACTTGAAAGGAGTCTATAGATAATCCCATGACAATATATTCCAAGGGGACAGAAACCCTGTATCTCTTAGGCCAAGGGGATTCTCTTTTCGAATGACCCCAATTTTTACTGTGCCTATGCAAAAGGGAAAATAAGGGAGGGATGGAGAGATAGTATGGAGGAGGTAAGGCATTTGCCTTTCAAGCAGAAGGTTATAGGTTTAAATACCAGCTTTCCATTTGGTCCCCTGGCATGCCAGGAGCAATTTCTGAGCATGGAGCTAGGAGTAACCCCCTGAACACTGCCGGGTGGGACCCAAAAACCACAAAAAATAAAAAAGAAAAGAAAAAAGAAAAAGCGAGACAAGAAGCACAAAATAATCTTTTTTTTTCTTTTTCTTATTACTATTTTATTTTTCTCTTCTCTTATCTAGTTTTTGTAGACTTCCTTGTTTTGGTGTAGATATTTAAGTAGTTGTCCACTTTTTTATTTATATATTTACTTTTTCTTTCTTCTTTTCTCTCCTTTCTTTTTGCACTCTGTCATGTTTTTTATCTCAAGACCATGGCAAGTATGTGGTGCATATCTTTATTGCTGCAGTGCTCACTGGATATCTTATTTGATACGTCTTTGTGAAATGTTGTGGTGTTTCACCTTCTCTTTTCCCCTTCTCTTAAATAGAGGATGAGAGCCGATAGGACTCTGCCCATCATTGACGTAGCTAATTTTTATCCATTCTATTACTTTACTCTTCCCCAAACAAAATCACATAACTCAAACTATCTAGTCCCGCCTCCCAACTAGAGGGAAAAGTAATGGAGGCACCAAGACCAAACAGATATAAGATCACTAAGTAATAAACTAGACACAGAGGGGGGTCACTCAATCTAGAAGCCCCTGGGGAGAGGATGGAGGATAGGGGAGGCAGGATGGAAATGGAGGTGGAGGGAGGACAACTCGATGATGGGAATTCCCCTGATTCAATGTTTACATGTACCTGGAATATTACTGTGAACTATATGTAAACCACTATGATTAAAATAAAAATTATGTTTAAAAAATAAAAAATAGATAAATAAATAAATAAATAAAAGAGTAACTACCAATAAGACTTTCCATATTGGTGCCAGAGTTGTGGTAATTAGTAATTAAAGGACCTTAAGTCACTCTTTTCTCCACTCTCCTTAGTCTATCATCTTTCTACTTAAGCATATTTATTTCCTGGATGCCCGTGAATCCAACAGTATTCTAATGACACCATAGATGAACACTTGTTAAGTGTGAAGCATCTGGAATTTGGTGACACTGGTAGAAGTGATATACTACAAGTATTTAGGGAAACTGGTAGAATTTGCTAAATAGAAATACACAACCCTGGAATTCTTTTGTATTTAACTGGCGACATCTAGTGTTAAGAAGCCTCTGCCTGAGATGTTTCTCAGAATAGCTTTCTTTTCCTCTATTTTGGTTTCCTGCTTGGCACTGAACTGGTTTCCTTTCTAGGGTTTGTATTGTTGGAAGGAGACTGGAACCCATAGGTTTCCCTACTCTTTGTATGCACCAGCAGTCGATTCTGCTGCCATCCCCTACAGACCCAACACCTTTCAGCTTCTTTGGCCCTCCTTCAGCCCAGTGCCCACAATTAACCCACTTAATTGCTGGGAAGTAGCTTTCTGAGATTTTTAGTAGAGTTTTGCATTTTCCTCTCTAGCAAGAGAATTTTTACAGAAATTGCTTTTTCTGCTCTGTTGATTTGCTTCCCATTCTGTTTACTGAGATCCTTCCTTTCCTTCCTCCTCCCCTTCCTCCTCCAACTCCTCTACTTGTTTCTATATTTCCTCCTCTTTCTCTTTTTCTCCCTCTGCGTCCTCTTCCACCCCCTCTTCTGCCCAGACATTACTCCTGGCTCTGCACTCAGAAATTACTCCTGGCAGGCTCAAGGGACCATAATGGGATGCTGGTGATTGAACCTGGGTCAGCCATGTGCAAAGCAAAAGCCCTATCTGCTGTGCTATCACTAGAGGCCTCTTGAATGGGCTCTTTCTTCACTATCTAAGTCTAATCTTACACAAATCCAAGATTCTTTTTTTTTTTTTTTTTTTGGTTTTTGGGTCACACCCGGCAGTGCTCAGGGGTTACTCCTGGCTCCATGCTCAGAAATTGCTCCTGGCAGGCACGGAGGACCATATGGGGCACCGGGATTCGAACCGATGACCTTTTGCATGAAAGGCAAATGCCTTACCTCCATGCTATCTCCTGGACCCCCAAGATTCTTTTCTTACTGTATACTCACTGAAATTTTATCATATATAACAAAATAATTATTAGAATGTTCATAGTAATGCATAAAAGCTCATTATAATAGGCACATATGGGATTAAATTCAAATGTCCGTCAACAGAATGAATTGATGAAATAATCTTGAATATGTCCCCTTGAAAGATGCCTAGCTTAATTCCCATATCTGAAGTAATTGACATGCTGAAAAACACAACTGCTCAGTCCTGCTAACACACTCAGCTTTGCTTAGGAGACTCCAGAGGCACTTTCACTCAATTCTTTCCTAAATTCCTCAAACTAGGTATTCCTGCCTCACAGAATCAACTCAGCAAGGTATTGTGTGCATCTTTTGTCACTCAAATTCCTATAAGTGCCTCCTCTACTCCTTTCCCGGATAAGCTAAAATTATTTATCTTACTTTCTTCACAGGATTGGTTCAGAGCATTTTATATAAAATTCACTTCCCAGAATTGGCTACACCAACCTGTTAAGTCAACTCCCAGAATTAAACTACTTTGCAGGAAGCAGAAACTTCACACACACACACACACACACACACACACACACACACACACACACGACACTCCAATGTAACCTGGCCTGGCATAAGCCATAGTTTCCGAATAGCAGAAGGGCCATACTGGTCAGACTTCCCATTGCCTTGAAGTGAGGCTGCAAGGTATCATTACCAGTAAAGCAGGATGACAATGCATGTCAGAAGCCAGCCGATGGAGGGCAGCACTCGGGTTCTCCTTGGAAGACAGGTTTGGCAAAAGGTCGGCATAACAAAAGTTTCGAAGTATTGGGTGCTGGAAAGTGGCTAAGAGCGCTTTCAGCTGAAGAGTAACTGCATTTATTTCTCTAGGTTATTTATACATCTAACACCAGGATATTGGCAAAAAATCAAAATACATCAATTTACAGGTTCCTCATTCCAACGTATATTTAACACATATTAGCAATTTTCTAGGCATGCTGACCTTATCAAGAGTCAGATCAAATCTTATATTTTTAAAAAAATAGCACTCTGGTGTTGTCTACATTTACTATATGACCCAAGACTAATAGTTAATGTAGTTCATCTTTGCTTGATTTTAGAAACCTGCTCAGCTTGAGTGGTGAGCAGGATTTTTATTATATTTAATATGTTATAAATTTACCATTTTAAATCTATGCTGGGGGTCCAGGTTTAGGTCTCCAATCATGTACTGCTTTGGTTCAAGCATTCTACAGCCTTCTTTATTTGCTTTTTAAGTAAATTCTTTTGTTCCTGTGTAAGATTAAATTAAAGAGGCATTGCTCTTGATAGTAATTCTAAAAAGAGCAATTTATAATAAGACACTCTTTTTCCTTCATGTACCACTCCTCCGTTACCAACCTCATCATAAACTCCTATATAAGGTGAGGAATCAGGTAGTTAATTCTATGCCAAGTTCCCATCTTTTGCCTTGTATTAGATATAACCATCATGTGCCTTGCTTTTTCTTAGGAACATAAGAAATTCTGTTTTCTTTACCTGATCTATTTCTGCCTTATTATAGGGACACTCATATGAATCTGTCACAGTCCTACAAGTGTCTCCACCTCTCAAGTTTTATGCTATGGGCTTTTCCCTAGATTCTTCTATCAGAGACTTTCCTACTTATAACTAATTCAAAGTTATGGCTAAATGATTCTTACTATTATTATTCTTAAAAATATTAGTGATAGCTTTTAAGCATAGTTCCTTTAGTTTCTGCTTAAAGACTTTTTTTCTAAAAAATATTTCTTGAAAGTTTCTGTGTGATTTGTAATATCATTAATGTGTTCTCAAATAATTATTTTGTGGGTGGGTTTTCTATAGAATTCAGTGTTCTCAGGTTACTGTAGCATAGAGTAAGAAAAACAATCATCATTGTTCCCAGAAGCAGTACATGACATGGGGGATATTTTCTTTTGCTCTGAGACCATCTGTGACTGCTCCAGGAGACTAACTGCCGTGAACTTTTGCCTTAGGTCCGAGAACATGGCTTTCACCATGTCACGGATTCCACTGGAGTCAATGTGGCAGTTCTTTTTGTTTTGTTTGTTTGTTTTTTGGGTCACAACTGGCTTTATTAGGGGATTACTCTTGGCTCTATGCTCAGAGGACTCTTGGCAGGCTCTGGGGACCATATGGGATGCCGGGATTCGAACTACCATCCTTCTGCATGCAAGAACACCCTACTTCCATGCTATCTCTCCGGCCTCCTAAGTTGATTTTTATAGAGTTTTCCAACCAGCCCCAGAGAGGACTTTCTACCCAGGTTAGATAGAGTCTTGGTGTTTGCTAGGGGGAAGGATTAGAAGTAATTAGTGTTCTTTGATTGTCCTTTCCTGATCTTTATTCCTGCTGGAGCTTCTCTTCATGTGGAGTCCAGTCTTCTCTGGGTCTGCAGTGGAGTCAGGTAATACTTTTATATTTTTGGTTTTGTTTTGTGGGTCACATCCGGTGGCACTCAGGCATTACTCCTGACTCACAGGCTCTGGGGACCATATGGGATGCAGGGAATTGAACTCTGGTCAACCACGTGCAAGCACCTTACTCGCTGTGCTATCACTGTGACCCTAGCCTGGTGATACTCTCATCAATAATGGAGTAACTCTTCCAAACCCTGTCTTTCAGTTTGATTACATTTCAAAAATTCATTGCTTTGGGGTGGGGGATGCCTTCTATACAGGCCAGCCTGCCCCACCTTTGGTCATTCTGGGAATAGCTGGGGAGCGAAGAGGGGTAATCTAAGGCTGTGAGTTTTACCTCTAGCAAAGGAAGCAAGTCAGTGCTGGACCTTACCCAGGCCTTTCAGGTCTGTTGCCTTTCCTCACAGAAAAGAATTTCAGAAGGAAACAATCAGTGGAATAAAAACAAAAACAAAAGCATAACAGGTTTCAGGGACTGGAATGGTAGCACAGCAGTAGGGCATTTGCCCTGCATGCAGCTAATTCAGGACGAACACAGGTTATCCCATATCTAGCATCCTATATGGTCCCCTGAACCAGAAGCGATTTCTAAGCACTGGGTGTGGCCCCAAAAAGCAAACAAATGGGCTGGAGCGGTGGTGCAGTGGTAGGGCATTTGCTATGCACGCAGCTAACCTAGAATGGGCCTCAGTTCAATTCACCAGGACCCATATGGTCCCCCAAGCCAGAGCGATTTCTGAGCACACAGTCAGTAACACACACACACACACACACACACACACACACACACCGGGTGTGGCCCAAAACCAAAAAGCAAACAAACAAACAAACAACAGGTTTCATTTAGAAATTCTGAGAAATGGAGAATGAGAGACTGAGGAAGGAGGGAGAGGTGAGAGAGAGATGGAAAGAGAGAGAGAGAGAGAGAGAGAGAGAGAGGATTTGATGAATTCAAGAGAATGGGCTTCTTCAAAGGTGGAGAGTCGCAGTACATTTCCCAGAGTTAAATTATGAAAGTATGAAAGGCCACATCTCAGGAGGAAAAATGCAGATAACATGTGCTCAGACACAATGCTCTCAAAGTAAAAGACTGAAAAATAACCATATAGGGAAACATCAATTTTTTAAAATTTTGAACAGGGGTTGGGTACATAGGGAATTGATGGTGCATGATAGTTTTCTTGAATCTGATCTGAGTTCCATCTACAACATCACGTGACTTCCCAAAGCATCACTAGGTATAGCATCTGTGTTCACGTGCATCACCTAGTTTTAAAAAAAAAAGCTGTGTTTTATGGGGGTTGGAAGGCCTCTGCCCTGCCAGAGGTCTTCCTAGATAGTCCTGGGGGGGGGAGGGGTTGCGGGACTTGGGTGACCCCAGAACCCCTCTGCCACCTTGCTCCAGATCTCCAGGGCTTCCCCGGGCCACAAGCCTGGGCGAGCCAGTGAGGTGGGTCTCTTGGTGGAGCTCAAAGGTACCCCAGCTTTTCCCCCATTCCCCGCTCGGCTCCTTAGGTTGGGTCTGGGTGGGGCTCTGAACTTCTATTCTCCCAACTTCTTGAAGCAGTCATGATAATTTTTTACCAGTCTATATTTTCAAAACTGTGTGGGCGCTAATGCCCCTGCGCGCACATGATACATTAATAGTACTCACTATCATCAAATTATGTTTTTATGTTTGTAGAACATCTATTTTATACTCTGCCCTTTCACACACCCCTACAAAAGATCTTTTTTTTTTCTTTAACTCTCTCACCCCCTATCACCATTACTCCACATTTACCCTTTTTTTAACTTAAGTATTGTAGAGTTCTAAGTCACAAACCAAAGTGGTGCCCTGGAGTTAACACCTCCCCCAACTATTTCAAAAGGCATAAGAAGGACACGTATGTCATTTCAACATTTTATGTGTGTTTTCTTTGACGGCCATAACTCTTGCTGAATATTTTCTTATACAGTGACGACCCCCCCACCC
>PVKC010021596.1:0-18082 GCA_004027635.1 Crocidura indochinensis
ACGGGACTAGATAGTTCTAGTTATGCGGTTTTGTTTGAAGAAGTGAAAAGTGATAAACTGGGGTAAAGATCAAGTATGCCAAAAATGGACTGAGTCCTTCTAGAGGCGCTCATCATCGGTATGAGAGACAAAGGGGAAAAAGAAGGTGAAACACCTAGACAGTGCAAAAAGAAGTGTCAAATAAAATAACCAGTGAGCATAAGTTTTAATTCTGATTTTCCAGTAGTAATACACAAATCATTAAGCAAATTATCCTTAACTTCTGAGGGGCAGGCTTCTGGAAGTTTGGAACACTAATGATCAGGGTTCAGAGGGACTTTCACATTTGTGGTGGAATAGTGAATGCAAGGAAGAAAACAACTCTGTAACTCTGTAAACAACTCTAAACCATAGTGTCTTAAATAAAGATATTTAATTTAAAAATACTGGTAGGTACTACAGTTGAGTCAGGAATTTTTTTGAACTAGGAGTATCAATTTATAATCATATTTTTCTCTATAGGAGTTTTACATGAAAATTAAAAAGAGTATAGGGTGTTGGAATCCAGTAATATAGAACCACTTCTATAAATGACTATATGTATGCTTATTTTTATTCACGGATTATTTTATTGTTAATAGGACAAGGAAGACAAACTTTATAACTACTTCAAAGTAAGAGTCAGCTCTACTGTTCTTACACTAAAAAAGATGCAGCACCTTTGATGCAGACACCAAATCAGATAGTCTCATATTAACAAAAAAAAAATTTACTAAAAAGTGTGGGACTAAATGAAAGAATGTTTTTTGTTTTTCTATGAATCATATGGTAAATCAGAAGCTGAGTGGGTACACACTGAAATTTGAGGGACATGTAGGAAGGATGGAACAGTTTACATAAGAAACTTTTCTAGAAGTTCTGAAAATAAAATAGTACCAGCTTAGTTTAAAGAGTGAGGATCAATAAAATTAAGTTAGGATAAGTGCTTTAAGTTCTTTACCTTAAACATAAAATTTAAGAAAGATATAAAGGTTCATATGCATTCATACAGTTAACAAGTTGAAGAAAGCACATACCTTTTTTCAGTGTACTTTTATTTATATAGTGTCTTATCTAGTTAGGTCTCTAAGCATTTTTCTGTATGAATGTAAATATGGACTTCTTCTGATACAAAATGTAAAAGAGGACTAGTAAAGAGACTGTGAAGGGAAATACATATAAAGTTTAAGAAGATTAAATAATTATAAAAGTTGAAGACTGGAAAAATAAAGAAAATCAAAGGAATGATAAGAAAAATGATAGGTAAAAAACAGGGAAGGGAGGAGGCAGAAATAGGAGAGAGGAAAAGAAAGAATGTGGAAAGAAGGAAGGAAGATGAAGCAATAAGAGAGCAGAAGAGAACTGGGGAAATAGTAAGATAGATAAAGGAAATGAAGGGAATAGAATACAATATAAAATAGAAGGGTGGAAAGCAAAAATGAAGAAAAGAGAGAACTCACAAAATCTTATGCTATTAAATTTCACTTCATTATTATTGCATTAATACTCAAAATACTTTGTGATAAGAAATGTGAAGTTGGGTCCGGACGGTGGCGCTGGAGGGAAGGTGCCTGCCTTGCCTGCACTAGCCTAGGATGGACAGCGGCTCGACTCCCCGGTTCTCATATGGTCCCCCAAGCCAGGAGCGACTTCTAAGCGCATAGTCAGGAGTAACCCCTGAGCATCACCAGGTGTGGCCCAAAAACAAACAAACAAAAATAAATAAATAAATAAAATAAATGTGGTTTAGTGCAAATATTTTATCTTGAAGATTCATATACATTTATTTATATGCCAACCTGAGATGTTTAATTATTTTCTGTTATTTTATGGTACATTATCCATCTTATGGGTCACTTACATCTCAACCTGCCATGTGAACTTTTATTCTTTATCTTCTCCTAAGAAGTCTGTGTTCTCTCTTGAACATGTCTCTCTTGTTCTCCCATGCTTTCCTCCTACTCCACTATGTCTCTAAATACAATGATTTTACTTTAAAAATAAATGGGGAATTTAATATACAAAAACTTCATGTGTTTCAAGAACTATTTAATACTGATTTTCTCTTACTCCCACATTAGATCATATATAAACAATTATTTTAAATGCTAAGTACAATGGATAAATGGTAGTTGGTGGGATTACATTAAGACATATGTCAAATTAGTCAGTTGATACTAGATCCTAAGCAATATAAATCCAAATTCTCAAAGCTAAAATTAGAATTATGGCTGATAGCTCATGTTTCTCTTATTGAATAATCCTGTTGTTTCAATTTCAGTTTCATACTGTCATACTACCTCAATTTGGGAGTTATCTATTCATATCCCTTATGGGGCCAATAGAAAATTGTTTTTCAAGACCCAGTATAAATAAAACAATAAATAAACAAAAAAAAGAAAAGAAAAGAAAAAAAATCATGTAATTTGTATAGAAAAAAAAGACTATTCAATGTTGGTACCTGTAATGCTATCTTAAATATATATATTGGGGGAGCAATAGCACAGCTGTAGGGCCTTTGCCTTGCACATGAACAACACAGGGCAAACACCAATTGGATTCCATATAATCCTCTGTGCCTGCCATGAGCGATTTCTGAGTGCAGGAGTAACCCTAGAGCGCTGCTGGGTGTGATTCAAAATTTAGAAATATATATATTTTTTATTTTAAAAGGCAATTTTATTTTTCTTTAAAATATGTATAAAAAGGGACTGGAGAAGTGGCACAAATCTTGAACCTTGAACCTAGGACACACCTCGATTTGATCCCCAGAGTCCCATATGGTCTCCCAAGCCAGAATCAATTTTTGAGCACATAGCCAGGAGTAATTCCTGAGCATCGCCAGATGTGGCCTAAAAAGAAAAAAAAATATGTATGTATGTATATATATGCCTCCTGAGAGATAGAACAGAGGGCAGGATGCTTGTATGTTGTTGAACTAATTTTAAATCCCCTGTACCACATTTGGTTTCCCAATCACTGTCCAAAGTGGTCTCTGAATGTAGAACTAGAAGTAAGCCTTGGACATACCTATTTGGCAACCCCAAAAATGATAAATAAATAAATGAAGTTTATATAATAATTTGAAATAAAATATTAATTCTTTTGAAATCATGAGAAAATTTTAAATAAAATTTACATTTCATCATTGTTCTTTTAATAAGGTCAAGTATAAAGCACCAATATTAAACAATTAAACAATTGTTAATATGACCAAAAAATAGCAGATTAAGGTACTTGCCTAATGATGTAGCTGTTTGGTCTGACCCTAGTTCAGTTCCCAACACCAAATATATCCTGAGAATGTCCAAGCTTGATTTTTGAGCACATAACCTGTGTTAAACCCCAGTTACAGCCATATGTGCCCCCAAACAATAAATAAAAGAGAAAAACCCCAAGAAGTTCAAAAATGCTTGCAAGTTCTACAAAAGGTATATGTCAGAGACTAATATTATTTATTGGTTTGTTAAATTGTTTTTGCCTTAGCATATTCATTTTGATATTTCTTTGTCAGTAAAAGTTTTGCATTTTTAGAAAAAAACATTTTAAGATTTTCCTTTGAAACTATAAAAATATAGACTTCTTTATTTGGTTTTATTTTGATTTTAGTTTTCAGCCCGCACCTTGTTCCTCCTGACTCTGGGTTCTCTCCGAGTGTTGCTTATGGAACTATATAGGGTACTGGGGATGGAGTCCTGGTATGTCTTGTGCAAGGTAAGCACCTTACTCAATATATATCTCTCCAGCACAATTAGAAAAACATATTTTACAAAACATATTACAGAGGCATGAAGGTAGAGCATTTGCTTGGCATGCAGAAGGATGGCGGTTCAAATTCTGGCATCCCTTATGGTCCCCCAAGCCTGCCAGTAGCGATTTCTGAGCATAGAGTCAGGAGTAACCTCTGAGTGCTGCCAGGTGTGCCCAAACACACACACACACACACACACACACACACACACACACACACACACACACACACACACACACACACACACACACACACACACACACACACACACACACATATATATATATATAGGACTAGTACCTGAATACTACCAAATGTGGTCAATAAACCGAAATAAACCGAAATAAATAAACTAAAATAATGATCGAAATTAAAATTTAATGTTCTTGAAAATGTCTCCTTTATAATTTTTATACCCTTGTATCTAATTAAAAGTAATGAAGACAGTTATTTATTGAGTTAAGCAAATACTTTGGAATAAACTATGTATGAATATATATGCATATATATATATATGGTTTTATAAGATCTAACTCCGGGCCAGAGAGATAGCACAGTGGTAGCGCATTTGCAGCTGATTCAGGAGAGACTTTTTTTTTGGGGGGGGGGTCACACCCGGCAGTGCTCAGAGGTTAGTCCTGGCTCCATGCTCAGAAATTGCTCCTGGCAGGCACGGGGGACCATATTGGGCACCGGGATTCTAACCGATGACCTTTTGCATGAAAGGCAAACGCCTTACCTCCATGCTATCTCCTGGGCCCCAGAGATGTTGTTTTAAATCCTGGCATCGTGTGTGGTCCCCCGTGCCTGCCAGGAACAATTTCTGAGTGCAGAGCCAGGAGTAACCCCTGATTGCCACCAGGTGTGACTCCAACAACAAACAGCAAAAGAGCAACAACAACAACAATTAAAAAAAAGAACTATCTCTGTAAAAATCTATTTGAAGTGATAGCACAGAGGGAAGGGTATTTGCCTTAAACACAACCACCCCACGTTTGATTCCTGCATTCCATACAGCCCTGTGAACCTGTCAGGAGTAATGCCTGTGTGCCACCTGGTGTGGCCCACCCCCCAATCTATATAAGGGAAATATAATTTTAATGTTTTGTATTTCTGATTATTTAGTACTTCAATTTAAATAACTTCAAAATATAATGACAAACAAAACAATGGATAATGTATTCTTAAAGAATGCATGCTAGTCCCAATTCATGCGTGGAAAACAGTATTAAACATTATAGAGCTGGTGTCTAGATCTAAGTTATTAACTGCTGCAGAGATCATGAAATATAAAATAAATATACCATTAGATATAATATAAATTATTATTTTAGAATACAACTTTGTACAGCAAAGAAGGTTTGGTGAAGTGGTGGTCTCAGCGGAGGGTTGAAGGAGGGAAGGAGTTCGAGTTGTGGGGGATAAGCCCCGCAAGATTAACAGAAATGATTGAAAGTGCATAAACAGAAATGTCATAACCATAAATGAATAATTACTTGAAGAATAGCTGACCATATGCTTATACTTTCCTATCAGAGTGAATAAAGGATAACAAAATATGAAGTAGGGGAGAGAAAACAGATATCTTAAAATACCAGAGTTACAAATACAATTTTCCTAATTACAATTTGATAAACTATATTATTAGCTGATGTGTGACAAAATAAATTTAAACTTTATAAAAAATAACCTTCCTACTTAACATCTAGACAACTGATTGGAGAAAATGAAGAGAAACGTTAATTAGGAGGAAATTTCAGTAATCCAAATGCAGAAAATATGATGTTACGTTTTATGTCAGGAAACTAAGCATAACAATATACAAAGTAATTTAGATGGAAGACTAAAACAAATTTTGATAAATTAGTTATAATGTTTAAGAGGAGAATAAAGGATAAATAATCATTTTTAGAAATCCATTGATTTTTAATGCCTTCAAGTACTTCATCAGGCATTTAAAGATATTTATTAGATAAACAATAATTTTGCATTTAATGCAATCTGAGATGTTAATATTATAAAGGCACTTTAATAACTAAACATAGACATAGCTTCAAGATAATAATGAAAGATGTTTCTGGGGCCAAAGTTGTAGCACAGCCTTGTACACAGTGACCCAAGACTGATTCCGGTTTGATTCTCAGCATCACATATGGTTCCCTGATACAGGAGCTATTTCTCAGAACAGAGCCAGGAGTAACCCGAGTGTTTCAGGGTGTAGGCAAAAACAAAACAAAACAAAACAAAAAAAACAAGAAGGAAGGAAGGAAGGAAGGAAGGAAGGAAGGAAGGAAGGAAGGAAGGAAGGAAGGAAGGAAGGAAGGAAAGGAGGGAGGGAGGGAGGGAGGGACGGAGGGAGGGAAGGAAGGAAGGAAGGAAGGAAGGAAGGGAGGGAGGGACAGAAGGAGGGAAGGAGGGAAGGAGGGAGGGAGGGAAGGAGGGAGAGAGGGAGGGAGGGAAGGAGGGAAGAGAAAGAAAGATAAAGGTGTTCCATACTATAAATTACCAGAAAACTAACAGTACAAGGCCATGCAAGAAATATATGTGAATAGTCAGAGCAAAAATAAACTCAGAATTAAATGGTGCTAGACAACCCTTCAAGCAAATAACTTCCTCAAAATGGCTAGGGTGGGCATAATATCAGACAACATAGCAAAATTTGTATAAAGAAGAGAGTTTATAGTTTTGCAAACATTCATGGGGAAAGAAAAAAATGTCTTAACACATAAATGTCTTAACAGAACAGTTTAAGAAATTAGAAAAGGGGCGCATCTCTTGCCTAAGTTGGACTGCTGTTCAATCCCCGGGCGTCCCTTATGGTACCCCAAGCCAGGAGCGATTTCTGAGCTAGCAGCCAGGAGTAACCCCTGAGCATTACCAGTGTTACCCAAAAACCAACCCCCCCCCCAAAAAAAACTAGAAAAGGAGCAAAAAAAAAAAAACCCCACAAACAGATGATATCAGGCATAAATAAGAGAATAATAAATATCAGGAAACAAATTAATTAACTAGAAATACAAAAAAATATAAAATATCAATCAAGGCAAGAGTTGCTTTTTAAAAAAGTGAGATAAATATACTATATGAAAGACTCACTAATATGAAAGAGAGAAATTATTAGAAAGGGAGGATATCAAAATAGACACTACACAAATTCAAAAGATAATCAAAGTTTACTTTGAGAATCTTTATGCCATGAAATAATAGAGCTTAGAATAAATAGATAAATTCTTAAAATACAAAGTACTCTCAAGGTTGAACTAATATGATATGGAATACCTGAATCTATCATGATTGAGGAAATTAAAATGGTAATAAAAATTTTCCTAAAAACAAATTCCTAGGCAATAATTCACAAGTGACTTGTTTCAAACCTTTAACTAAAACTTACTGCCAATACTTTTTAGGCTGTGCCAGAAAAATAAAGAAATATATACATACCCAAATAGCTTCTCTTGCATAACCATCATCATCTTGATACCCAAAGCAGAGAGTGACTCCTAAAATTTGTATAGAACAATTAACATCCCAGAATCGCTTTAGCAGCTAAAGCAAGTTATTGGGAAGAAGATGAGAGGCATAACTTTCCCCAAATTCTATTTGCACTATAAAATAGTAGTAGTTAAAACCCATGATTGCTGGACTACTGTTCCCACCGTAATCAATATTCATTCTCTACCCTTAGGTGAGATATTGTGGTGGGATGATTGGATTATTCCCTTCTTGGTATTCCTCTCCCACACTAGGGTGTGGCCTGGCACTTGTCAATAAAAGCAGGGGTCTGAGGAAGGCAGACACTCATTCTTTGGTCTTCTTCCACTAAGTATCATTCCTTCTTAGGAGCAGAAAACTTGTGTGGTTGGATTCCTTACTTGAGTGCTGGATTTCCTGAACCCGTTCTTGTACATTTACAAAGTGTATTATTTCCTGCATCAACATTTGCTTCCAGGCCTGCATTTCACAAGATCCTAATTTGGAGCCCTAGGCTCTGCTTGTACATGATATTGGAATAAAGACAGACTCAATTACATGCAATAGATTTTAATATCCTAAGATTGTCCCTCGGTATATGATCGATTAATCTTTGATAAAGAAACAGGAAATACTAAATGAAACAAGGAAAACATCTTTAACAACTGAATTGGGAAAATTTGTCAGTTACGTGCTAAGGAATGAATAGTGACCTGTTTTTAACTCCATAAACAAATCCAAATAGATTAAAAATCATGATATCAGACCTGAAACCATAAGTTGCATAGATAAAAATATAGGCAGAAAACTCAATAACACTTAAGCTAAAGGCATGTTCAAAGATGAACCACCAATGAACAAGTAAGAAGTAAAGAAAACAAATGGAGCTATATTAAACTAAGACGCTGATGTCTCTAAAAAAAAAAAAATGATGACCAAGATATAATGACTGTCAGTAGGTTAGGAGAAAATTTTTACCCATTATCCATGTGATAAGTGATTAATATCTAAAATATGTAAGTCTCTAGTAGAGTTTGACAAGAAAAAAATCTGATCACATCAAAAATGAGAATAAATATTTCCTCAAAGAAGAATCATAGATGGTCAAAAGACAGATAGAAAAGTGCTCCTTCACGTTATTAATGATAAGGATCATGAGTAAAACTGAGAAATCATCTCACACCACATACTAGAATACATCAAAAAAACAGACAAGGGGCCCGGGAGATAGCATGGAGGTAAGGCGTCTGTCTTTCATGCAAAAGGTCATCTTTTCGAATCCCGGTGCCCCATATGGTCCCCCGTGCCTGCGAGGAGCAATTTCTGAGCATGGAGCCAGGAGTAACCCCTGAGCACTGCCGGGTGTGACCCAAAAAACCAAAAACAAACAAACAAACAAAAAACAAATAAAAACCAACTTAACCATCTAATTAAAAAAAACAGTTCTGCTGAGGATATAGAGAGAAAGGGAATAGGTGTGCTTTTGCTTAATTTTATTTTTCAAATGCTTAATTTAAAACTTATTTTATCATGAAGTAAAAGGCAATATTATGTTTGTGTTACATAAAACACTATTTTAAAAATATGGTAAATTTTTTTCTGTTTAGTTAGAAAGTCCAATAAAATCTTACTACTTACCTTAAAATAATTTGTAAAGATAAAAAAGTGATCTCAGAAATTAGGCTGCCATAGTAGACAAATAAAAACACGATTTTTGGGATATAATAAAATGTACAAGGTGGTTTGCAACTGGATTTTAAATGTGGTATAAAAAGGAAATTAGCGACATGAAAAAGAACTTAGTATTTTTGCAATCCTCTACATAAGTGAAGGACTCAATGGTATGTGTATGCTGTAGAACCTGTATTTGGAAAAATATTAATGTAAGGAAAACACTTTGAAAGTTAGAGAAAACACTTCTATATTTTTCCCACTAGAAACAACAAATATCAAGACCGGTTTTTAAGTTATTGAAATTAATGAAAATTCTCACTAACATATAAAAATAGGAATGCAATGTTGATAATATTTAATATTTAATTTTTTTCTAATTATTCCCTTCCTAACTCCATTGTACATTGAAATACCGTTGTTACTGTGTTGCAGCTGTGAAAACCAAGAGTCAGGAAGTCAATTGAAGGACTAAGAATGTCTGAATTACTTCCTAAAACAAAGTTCCTAGCTAGTATTTTTCTTTGTTGGGTCACACTAGACAGGGGTTACTCCTGGCTTGATGCTTAGAAATCTCTCCTGGCAGGTTCGGGGATCTATATGAGATTCTGGGATTCGAACCACCATCCTTCAGCATGCAAAGAAAACAGTCTACCTCCATGCTATATCTCTGGCCCAATTCTTAGCTAATTTTTATTGGCAACATTTCTAAGATCTTACTATAGAGCTTTTGTCTTAGTTCTGGTATTAAATTGATTCAATACTTTATCTAATTTAATTTATATATCACCACAGGTCTTTCTAAAATCAGTCAAAACCAATATCTGTGTACTATAAATATCAAAATTATATATTTCAGTTAGGTTTAACAAGAGAGTGACCAAAAAAAATCTTAAAAAAAAAAAACCACCCTTAAAATAGTCACCAATAATGGATATTTTAAAGCTCTAGCACATTCCTGAGAATCAATAATCTCAAAAGTTCGTGCTGAGCAGTGGACATTCCAAGGAAAACTCGTTGCTGTGAGACTAAGAAAATTATATTCTCACATTTTGATTCGCCTGAGGCTCTGTGTAAGAAGTGAAAGTTAAGGTACAATTGGAAATTTCCAGTTTGCATGTAGAAACTATCTCCCAAAATACAAAATTGCTCAATAATAGTCTGTGAATGTATGAGTTCAAGGGATTCAAAATAATCCACTCAGTCATTACACTTGTAGATCTGTCTTAAGACCTAATGTGGATTCTTATATATTTTTCAGAAAAGAACTGTATGCTTAGACCTGCAAAGAGACAAAATTAGACTTCATTTTCCTTTTTGGAAAAGGAGCTTGAGCAAAAAACAGCTGGAAAGGAGAACCCTGAAGGATTCCCTTGCCTTGTGGAAAAATGTTCAAGGATTTATAGATTCAAGCAGTTGTCACAAGTCAACCAAATTGATCATGTTCATATTTGCCCTGTTCTGGGTTCTTGACAGTGCATAATCCCTTCAGTAAAATGGGTTATTGATTCCTGTATGAGAGTTTCTAGAAAATTCATCAGAATTTATTAGTAAATGTTGTTTCCTCCTTGTGACCTCTCCTGGTTTTCTGAAATAGATTTATAAGATTATTTGGTGGTAACTGTTAATTCCTTGCTCATTGAAATAGTTTTTATGAAGTAACTGAAGCAAGAGATTATTTTGATTTTACCAAGGGCAGATGGTTTTGGTCAGCAGTTCCCTAACAATCAATAAGTTAATTAAGCATATATTTATGTGGCTACACACAAAATAAGAATACCCACTTTGCATAATTTGCCCAAGAAGGTCACTCAATTTAAAAAGACTAACAAAGAACAGTAACATATCTTGGGGAAATTTTAAGGGGAAATTTTATTGTAGACATGTTCTATATGTTATTTAAATATTTTTTTCAAAAAATATTATAGGGTATTAAATGTTAGATATTAAAAGGTACTAATAGGTTAGATAAAAAGACAAAATGCTGGAAAGATAGTTCTCAGGTTAAGTCACTTGCCTTACATATGGATGACCACAGTTTTAATACTGCCATTTGAACCTTAAAAACCACCAGAAATGATTCCTGAGCACAGAGCCAAGAATAAGTTCTGAGATCAAAGATCAAAACAAAATTGACTAGAAAAATGAAAACATAAATACTCCAAAAGAGTCCTGATTACAGTTAAGTGTTGTCCTAGTGACCTTTATCATCTCCAGGTAACACTGGTAGTACCCAGCATCACTGTACAGAGTAGCACTGACCACATTGCTATAAGTGTGTGTGTGTGTGTGTGTGTGTGTGTGTGTGTGTGTGTGTGTGTGTGTGTGTGTGTGTGTGTGGTGTGTATGATAGTTCCATCCAGTAATAAGGTCAGCCAATATAGGTTTCCATGAGAGGAGCTGGAGTGATACAGAGGGTACATTCTTGCATGTTGCAGACCCAGTTTCAAACCCAGATTCAAATCACATATGATGATCCCAAAACAGGAATAATTTCTAAGTACAGAACTGGTATATCCCCTGAGCATAGCCAGATTGGCCCACAAAATAAACAAACAGATTTTTCCAGCAGCAAGTCAGCTAAGGCTATATATTTTTGAATTGGTTGTTTGAAGTATATCAAAAAAATTTAAAATTAGGTTCAAAGAACTAAAGGAAATTAATTTAACTAAATATTGATGAATTTATTAATCATCTAATTAACTAGATCATTTAATTAAAATATTAAGATAATACTAAAGCTGGCATAACTAAAAATTTGGAATAAAATTTACAATGAATTAAATAAAAAATTGCAGAAGACCATTGGGTTTGAATTAAAGGGAGGGGAAAAATAAAAATTAAGACAGGCTTGGGCATATGTCTCAGCAAGAAAGTGTGACCTTTGTTAGATACCTGCTATCACTATCCAAACAAACAAAGAAAACATTGTTCCAGGACAACTTAATGGCAGGCAGATAAAAAGATAAGATGAGTTTGCCTCTCCTTCCAGGAATGGAAAGTAAAACAATAACAATAAATAAATAAATAAATAAATAAAACAGCCTCTCAGAGACTACTGAGGCATCACCTTTTATACCAACATAAGATTATCACAAGGTCCATGAAGAGAAACTAATAGTAAAGTACTTTCCATATCTGTTGAAATATATCCTGGTTAGAAATCTAGAGTAGCAAAATGTGACATGCAAACATAGCTAAATAATGATGAAAAATGCTGGAGAGGAGATAATATCTTCAAAGTGTACAGATAAAAAGATCTCTTAAATACAAATGAATCCTAATAATAAATAATACAGCTATCATAATAATTTATTGTGATTAATATTATGATTAAGAATCATAATAAAGTATTGAAGTAAACAAAGCAACAGGACATAGACATATACACATCATTTTATAGGAAATAGGAACCGATGCATAATTTTGGAAGACAAAGTGTCCAAATTGTGTAGTGTTGATTTTAGCAGACCTGAGACTCAGAAATCAGTTGCAGCTCCAGTTTGAATATTTACATTATAGTTGGAGGATCAAGAAAAGACTATGCAGATGAAAACTGAAAGTAGTTTTCTGAAAATTTTTTGTTTGATCTGCTTTTAACTTTGGTGACATACCCAGTGGTGCTCAGAGCTTACCCTTGGCTTTGTGATCAGGAAACACTCTGGGAGGGACCAGTACCTGATACAGAGCAAGGGATCAAACCTGTGTTGGCTGCATACAAAACAATCAGCCTACTCATTTTACTATCTATCAAGCCCTACTGAAATGTTTTCTTTTGCTGAAGAGCATCTTTATTTTTTCCTTAGGAATAGGCAGGATAATTCTTAAAGGTCTTAACTTATTTTATAAGCCCCATTTATTGAATAGAGGACTGTATCATCTCAACATTCAGTATCAATTCAAAAATATCCTCTAAATTATGATCATGTTACTGACAATCAGAGATGCTTTATTCAGCTTGCTGAAAGTACCAAGCAGGAAACTTAAATAAAGCCTTTGATATTTTTGTCTTTGAAAAATACATTTAGAAATATCTTTAGATAAATTTCATTGAGCAATATATTGTTTGCAGGTCTAGAATGATAGTAAATGGGTTATGGTGCTTATTTTGCATGTGGCTAAACTGGGCTTGATTCCCAGCAGCCCATATTGTCCTGTAATAATACATCAAGAATACTTTCTGAGTAGAGCCAGGAGTAGCCTCTAAGTAAGACTAAATGCAGCCCAAACCAATAATATGAAAGGTAATGTAAACCCATGTTTTTAACTTATGTTTCAATAGATTTTATAATTTATGCATCACAGAATAATTATAAGAAAGCAATCCTGGGGCCCGGGAGATAGCATGGAGGTAAGGCGTTTTGCCTTTCATGCAAAAGGTCATCGGTTCGAATCCCGGTGCCCCATATGGTCCCCCGTGCCTGCCAGGAGCAATTTCTGAGCATGGAGCCAGGAGTAACCCCTGAGCACTGCCGGATGTGACCCAAAAAACCAAAAAAAAAAAAAAAAAAAAAAGAAAGCAATCCTGGCCTTCTAATGTATATTAAAATGTAATTTACATTATAATAGCAGCACAAAGGAGTTTATATAAAGGGAATCTTATATAGAGCGAAGTTTTTTTTTTATAGTATTGAAAGTTATGTTGTACTTATTAAAACTAGGTTGTTTTAAATTAAGATATCAATTTTAATGCCCAGGGTGACCACAAAGATGGCAGTGCAATAATAGGTAAATATAATAAAATTGCAAAAGAAAATAATCTATTTAGCAAAAAAAAGTCAGTATTAAATAAGAGAAAAAAGACAGAAGTTATATACATATAAAGAACAAAATGCAAAAGCAAATAATATATTAATATATGAATGAGTATATTAATAGTTAATAAAACTAATAAAAACTAATAATATAAATCCTAAATATTTTACATTTGCCAACATAGCCACGAACTATAGTTTCAATATTAATAAATTATATATAATTTTTATCAGCTTAAATGGCAATTTAAATGCATACATGATCATTTTTCTATATTACACAGATAATGTTAAAGTGTAGTTTGACTACTTTTAGCCCAGAAATGTGAATACTTACTAAAATATGTAAAGCTATACTTCTAAAAATTATTTGCTATTTCTTTTTGTTTCTCTTGGTTGCAATGACAAGGGTAATGCACACTTTGTTATGGTGATAACACTTTATTTTCTGTGCACTAGAAACCACTCTGTTTTAACTCATGAATCATGAACTGCAATGCTACTGGAATCACATAGGCATGTGAAGAGATTGGAGCTCTAACTTACTGCCTCATTCCTGCAAAGCAAGCTTTTTTCACCTGTCACTTTATACTTTTGGTTTTGAATATGTGATTACAGTTTTCTACTCAGAATGAACTATACAATTCAAGGTATCACTCAACTTATTAGAAAAAAAGTCCATTTTAATATTTATTAATATATTATAACTTACTTAAATTGTGGATATTCACAATCAGGGGAGATAATTATTCAAGTTTTTATTTAAAAATAGAAACAAAAAATAAAACTAATAAGAGATCTCATTCTAATAATTCAATTGAGTTTTAGACTTGTTAATTATTCTAGTCCTGAGAATATTATTTTAATGTCATCCCTTATATCCTATTTAGAAAGAAAATTGGTGAACATAAAATAAAATGAGATGCTAATGAGTACTGGTGATGAACAGGTGTAGAAGGAAACAGAAAATGCTGATAGCATCAATAAAGAAGTTTCTTTGTTTTTCAGATAGTTCTCTTTAAGTAGACTCTATTATGGTTAATCTGAATGTAATACAAGGCTTTTACATCTTTTTGTTGAAAGATAGCCTGTGAGTAGTGGTGATTATGTCAGAAAGCGAAAATGAACACGATTAATAAATGTGTTCCAATAGTGCCCATACACCATCTTACTCTGCCAACAATAGGCTGGGTTCCTGCAAGTCTAATTAGTCAGGAAGACAGTTCTTCAAGGGTAGATTAACATTTGCAGCTCTCATTCAGTAGATTAGACTCTGCAGCTCCTGTTCAGCATGAAGTAACTTCAAAAGCAGAAACCTTCAACCCACTTGATTCTTTAAAATAATTAATATAGAATCACTCAGGATGGTAATGAGATAAAAGAGGAACATGTTTGAAAGCTGACATCCCTGCTACAACCACAAAGTCTGTTAAATTGCTTATCACTTCAATAAAGAAAGGCTAAACTGCTTGCCCTTGAGCAAGATATCTCAGGAATACAGAAGATGTTTAACCCCATAGAAGGAACACTTGTAATGGACTTGCATTTTAGTTCCTGATTACCATAAAATACACCGAAGGCAAATTTCTGAGCTCCTCAAATTTCCAGCAAATTCTTGAACTAACTGGTTGGGTCTCAAAAGAAAATTATAAAATCTGTTTTCTTTGATATACAAAAATAACTGACACCAGCCAGCACATAACTTACTGATCACAAGAGAACTTCAACACCATAAACTGAAATTGTCTTGCAGATTTCTCAAAGCATAGTGAGCAAGGAGGTCACACTGACTGAGAAGCCATATTGCTAGCCAATTACCAGTTGAGATGTAAGCTCTATCAGTTTTAATGTTTGTTCTGTCTATATCTAGGAAAATCTCCTATTTATCCAGGCCCTTTCAGATTCTAGCTTAGATCTCTAGACTGTTTCAGCTCCTTCAAGTTGGACATCAGCTGGAATTAAAATACCACAACTTAGAAATTTCCAGCAATTGAATTTGGCATGGATACTTTGGGAACTAATGAAAATAAAAACTTGATTGCTGCATTAATACATTGTAGGATAGGAGAGACGATGGCCCTGGGCGCTATAATAATAACATTCTATTTTCACTAGAAAATCATCAAAATCTAGTTTCTGCAATGTCAACTGGTTTTGCCAATGCTAAGTCTTGAGTATGCTTTCTGCAACAAACTGAGGCCTCATATCTATTCTATAGGAGACTGCCTGATAATCAGATACATGTATGGCCAAGATATTTTATCACAATCAGTTGAAGAACTGACAATATATTTGGAGTCAGCAACTCATTAAAGAAAATTCTGGTTATGGTCCCTGCCTTCTGGAGTGTATATGTCTCCCAGATGATACTGACCACCTCAAGGAGTGACTTGGAAGTTAAGAATACACACTGAATATCACCTGATTAAGAGTAATATTGTAATATTGTGGGTCCAGGGTTGAGTAGTAACACAGCAGGAAGGAAGATTGTTTTGTACGCAGCAGATCTGGGATTGATCCCTGACATCCCTGAGCCTGCCAGAAGTAACTTTTGAGAGCAGAGCCAGGAATAACCCCTGAACACAATCAGAGGTGGCCCCCCAAAAAACAAACAAACAAAAATGAGTAATAGAATCAACTTTAGAATAAGTGCACAATATAAAATATATGATTTAAATTTATTCTCGTGTCTCTATGTTTACTATATGCATATTTATTTAAATATACATAGCATTTAACTCTTATAAGCGAGAAATAAGAAGGAATTCTAGGTGCATAAGAAAAGATGTCTAACTTTTGGGTTTATTTTCTAATCTTAACCATGTATGTGTTTTTACTGTTTTATAATTGCTTTTATTTTCTTATCAAGAACCCATTGTACAACCACAAATAATGTATGTCCAAAAATAGAGAAAAAAATAAAGTAAGCCTTAGTTTTATTTCTTTCCAGTTTTATGCTAATTTTAAGTAGCCATCATTGTTACAACTATTAGTACTCTACGTATAAGTTGGCAGTAATTGAAATTTGATTGTAATATTTAAAACCCTTATAACTGTTTTTGTTTGAAATGTACTTACTTAAAACTTAATGGCACTTTCCAAGATTTCTAGACCAGAAGATAATCAAAATCTAGTAATAATAGTATGCACTCCCTTAATAAATTCAATATTTTTCAGCAACGTCTTGACAACAAACCCTGTATAGTTATTTTCACCCTTTCTCACTATACTTTTGATTTAAAATATTTTAATTGAACTAATATTGGTTTTCAAGACTATGCTTTAATTGTACAATATTATCCATCTTATATATGTGTAACAAATTGGATTTTAGGCAATGTATGTCCTAAAACAAATATACTTCCACTGATTCTCCAAGTACCTCTCTACATTTTATTACCTACTTTTACTGCTCTCTTTGTATTTCAGTTCTAAGAACAGAGTCCAAGTTTTTGTTTATTCACATCCCACAAATGAACCAGGCCATCTGTTATTTGTTATTTATTTTTCAGACTTTATTTTTTTTTGCTTTATGTAACCCTTCCTTCCAATTCCATGTATAATTTTTAATCTGATAGCTTAACCTGTGAGCGTGTGTTTGTGTGTTTAGGATTAAAGCATACTAAAGGGAACATGATAGTTGACTAAAGCTTAAATTAAAAATATAAACATATGCAGGTATGGTTAGATATAGATATAGAAATATGGATATAGATAGCTCAAAGGACTGAAACACATGTTCTGTCCATGGGGGCACTCGAAGTACTGCACATTTAGTGAACATTGTTAGGAGCAATTTTAAAGCACCAACATGGGAATGATGCCCAGACCAAAAATAAAACAATAGTAATCACCTTTAAAAATAATGTCAGTTATTTTAGGGAAAAATTTGTATTGATGAATTTAGGAAACAGGAAAATATGTCCATCTCATAAAACATACTTACATATATATTGTTGTGTATGTAAACATTTCAATGGGATTATTATGTTACTGACCCTACCCTGATAGGTGATTGTGCCCTACCCTAGGGTGGGATCTGGCATTCTGCTCCCACCCTAGTGTGGTACCTGATTCTGCTCCCACCTTTGGGTGGTAACTGATCCCGCCATCCGTCAACCTCATCAGGGACTGACTTGCAACAATATTTCATATATATATCTCCAATTCTAAGACAATAAAAATCTGTTCTACAAAAACAGAGATAAAGAATATGCAGCTCTCTGTCTATCCTTTCTCGAGCTGGAGACAGGGTCTACTCAGCATGGGCTCGGGAGGTCTCATGCAGACGGCCTTCTCTTTAACTTGGGTGGGCTGGGGGTCTCGATAGGCTCCTAGCGTCCCCTCTTCGGCCCCGGCCTCCAGGCCTCCTGGGGTGGCAGCCCAGGTGGTCAAACCAGGTGGGTTGGGGGGGGGG
>PVKC010021597.1:0-18104 GCA_004027635.1 Crocidura indochinensis
TCCAGCATTATATCCTACTAGGGTTGGTTAATCTCTAAGTCTTTTGTGCTGACAGCAGCTGCTCTGTTAGTGCAGTGAGATTGCACTCTCTCTTGAGGCTTTCCTACACTATACATGGTTTCAAAATGATGCTTTTTTAAGCTCTTCAATTACCCTGGTTTAAGTAAACCATCTGTTTCATACAAGATACAAATGAAAATAGGCACTAAAATTTTTGGAAATGATTTTAAAATGGAAACAATTTAAAGTCCAGTTGGTTGTATTATATTGTTTATAGAAAAGTTCTGTCGTTGGGCCTCAATTACTTTATTTTTCTAAAATTAAGTATCCTCAATAGAGGAGATGAGTAGTCAATGGTCAATTGCACTTTTTTTTGTACAATTGGGACTATATAAGTAACATAGAATAAAGTGAAGAATCTTTCATTGGGCCATCTTTTTAAAAACAGAAACCCCTTATGGGGCCCGAGTGGTGGCATGGCCCGAGTAGTAAGGTGTTTGTCTTGCTGGCGCTAGCCTTGGATGAACCAGGTTCCATCCCCCAGCATCCCATATGGTCCCCAAAGCCAGGAGCGATTTGTGAACACATAGCCAGGAGTCACCACTGAGCGTCACCAGGTGTGTCCCCCCCCTGCCAAAAAATAGAAGAAACCAAAACAAAAAATAAATAAACCAGAAAACACTAACTCATATTGATAACAGTATAAGTGATTTAATAGTTTAGTACTTAAAATTTTGTTGTCATCACAGATTTAAATATATGAGAAAACTAATAGCGTGCATATTTAAAATAAATTTGTTATAGTCACATTACATATTACAGCACATTCTCAATCATTTATTAGATTAAGAAGAAAATCTAAATGTAACAGAATTTTCAGCTTTTCTACTGCCTTCATACAATGTTATTCGTTGAGTCAGAATAATTCAAATTAGTGTAAGTAGATCAAAAATAAATGAACCATCTACTAAGCTTCTCTCTAGTAAACTGTTACACTAACTTTATTTATTCTCTCTTTACAGACTTACCTGGAGGAGTCCTTATGAGCAGGTAAACTTGGGAGTTCAATTCGAATCCCAAAATTGAACAGTGCTAACTTTTTAACTGTTTTTTTTATACACTATTCTAGAAAACTAGATTGGTCTTTGGAGAGAGAGGCTTAATAATCATGTCTGAAGAAATTGAGACAGAAACTGTTGGCATAATTAAAATCTGTATACAATATTAAAAATCCTATCTGCACATTATCTTCCTATCAACTTTATATTATTTTAGCCATGAAACTCTTAAACAATATTAGACTTAAGTTTATATAATTTTCCTAAACATCCTAATTTTTGATTACATCAAAACTTCATAATGAAATAATGGGTGTATTTATTTTTAATTGCAAAAGCAAGAGTTAGTATAGGTACCATGGAAATTAGAAAATAAAAGTAATAATAGTTCATAAGTGTATGATGAAGAGGAAAACACTGTTAATATAGTAGCATTGTTTTTCATAAGCACTTGAGTTGGTTACAGGCCTAACTAGGTAAACTGCTTTAAAATAAATATGCAGAAAGTGCTTGTACATAGTATTTTAAGCATTTTGACATTACCATATTAGTAATAGAATAATCCTTTTATAAATTTGCATAATTTAAACATTTGTTATTAGCATCTTTAACTTTTATACATTTTAAATTTATATATTTTAAATATATTACTAAGAAATAATTATGTACATAAAACTGCTCAAAAAATTTTAGAGTATACTACTCAATCCATATTCTACTTTATCTCTTATAACATTATTTATTATCTTTAAAATAAATCTATAGATATTTTTACCAAGTAACAAAACATTTCTTTAATTGCTAGCTTAGTAGATGAAGATTGGTACCTTATTAAATTATTTACATTTTTTAAAATTCTGTGATTTATATTTTTACTTATCACTTATATTAAGTAAACACTTAGTACTAATAAACAAATACATACATTATTTAAGTATTAAAGTATAATTTTAATATTTAAAATTTTAATATTTTATTTTTTATAAATGTTTCTTCTATAGGTTTTAGTAGTGCTTATATTGTGCTTTTATTTTAGTAGTTTTCATTATTTTATTTTTTTATTTTTTAGTTTTTGTGTCACACCTGGCTGTGCTCAGGTGTTCCTTCTGGCTCTATGCTCAGAAATCGCTCCTGGCAGGCTTGGGGGACCAATGGGATGCAGGGATTCAAACCACTGCCCCACCTCTATGCTATCTCTTCAGCCCGAGTTTTCAGTATTTTAATGTAGGTAAATGAATAGTAATATAATACCTTTATATATCACAAACAATAAAAGCACTATTGAAACAGTCACATTATATGTAATTTTAATTATATACATATATGCACACATATGTAAACTGCAAAAGTAATTAAGCCTTTCAATCTCATTTTATAAAGAATAATCTTCATATAAATGTGTGACAAGTATACTCTTAGAACAGAAAATAGCAGACCAAATACTCAAATAACTCATTGAATAAATATTAGCAAGTGAAATCTAATAAATTTATAATCACAAAACAAACCTCATTACACTGTAAATATTGGCAGTGTATTTCATTTAATTAACATATTTTAGAAAGAAAAAGTTTTGCGTGCTAAAATATGCATGACAATGTACTAGAGATTATGATGTTCCCATTTGAGTTTTTATTTTCATACAGTGAAGTGTAGAGATATAATTTCAGCTCCCTGAAGAGTCAAAGGCTAAAATTAATTTTAAAACATTGTTAATCTATTCAAATATTTTAGAGAATATTTCTTTCTCTATTGAGAAGCCATACTATTTCCAACTCTGTACAATAAAAATTCAGGGATGGGGGCCAGAGTGATAGCATAACATTAGGACATTTGTTTTGCATGTAGCCAACTGAGTTTGATCCTCAGCATTTCATTGTTCCCTTGAGCTTTCCAGAAGCAATTTTTGAGTGTAGAGCAAGGAATAACCCCTGAGTGCCACTGGGCGTGGCCCTAAGAACCAAAAAACAAACAAACAAACAAACAAACAAACAAAAAAACCTCAATGATACTTTTTTTGGGGGGGGCCACACCCAGTGACACTCAGGGGTTACTCCTGGCTATGCGCTCAGAAGTCGCTCCTGGTTTGGGGGACCATATGGGAAACTGGGGGATCGAACCACCATCCGTCCTAGGCTAGCACAGGCAAGGCAGGCACCTTACCTCCAGCTCCACCGCCCGGCCCCAATGATACATTCTTATACAGAATAAATATATCATCAGAGACTGGTCATTTATGCAATATTAATTTATTAATATTTGTGTTTTATTAAGTTATCTCTTTTTCTTAATTTATCTTTTAGATCATTAAATTTTTAATTAATATTTTTATTTAAACACCTTGATTACAAATATGATTGTAGTTGGGTTTCAGTCATGTAAAGAACACCCCCCTTCACCAGTGCAACATTCCCATCACCAGTGTCCCAAATTTGAGATTTGAGGCTGCTGCTTGCTATCAGTAGTTTCTCAGTAGGAAGGTCAGTTGAGAATTGTTTTGTTTTTTTTGTTGTTGTTGTTGTTTTTTATTGTGGCCAAAGTGCATTATATATCTTTCACTTCATCATTTATGGTACATAGTGACAATGAATATGAACCTTTCCCACCACCAGTGCTGTCCTCCCTCCACCCCTGTTCCCCAGTATGCATCCCATATCTCCCTCCTTTACCCCCCAGAATGCTAGTGCAACTGGTCTCCACTTTGCAGCTTGTTTTGAGCATCTATTCCACCATCATTGGAGATAAAAAGGATAAGAAAAAAACGGAGAAAAAAATTTGGTGACAACTACCAGAAAAGAAAGAAGAGAGAGAAATAAAAAGAAAAGAAAAATGGAAAAAAAGGGGAAAAATGACCCGGCAAATAAAAATAAAAATAAATAGATAACTAATAACCACAAGAGTGAAAAAGAAAGAGAATAGTGGAAATAAAAAGAGAGGAAAAATAAAGTCCAAAACTAACAAATCAAAACAAAACAAAAAAAAGTATGGTAATGGGGTGGTAGGGTTTGGCATCCCCCCCACTTTTTTTTTTGCATAGGCACAGCAAATGTTGGGGGGAAAAGGGAATTCCCGTGGCCTAAGAGATTCAGGGTTTCTACATCCTTGAAGCATATCATCATGGGATCAACCTCTGGCTCCATATATTCTCATTACCCCATCCCAAAGGCTTTTTTGTGATGTCAGGAAAGTTTCGTCTCGGTTGTGTGTGAGAAAATCAGGCCACTGTAGCTAGCGATCTTGGTATTTGCGTGGGTTATAGGTCAGGGTCTAGGATAGAGTCTCTAGGTTCTCGAGGTTCCTGTCCATCATTGTTGTTGTGTTCAGTCTTTTGTATCACTTGCTCCCTGTTTTCGTTCAGTTCTAAGCCAAAGCCTAGGATATTATGGATCCAAAGGTTGTGCTCAGTCTCTGTTGTTCAAGTTGGAGCTCTGCAATAAGACATCTTGTAGTTTGTTGTTGTTGTTGTTGTTGTCTTTTATGTGTCCTGGGCTACAGCCTAGGGTAGGGTTTTCTTTATTAGTTCCAAAGTTCAGTCATGGTTGTCCAAGTCAAATTTCTGTTGTTGGTGTTCTTATTTTTCACAGTTCAAAGCACGATATCACTTCTCATTTCCATTTAGTGTTAGGTGGTGTTATAGGACCGCCTGATCTTAGGTCAAGTTTTCCTTTCCTCATTGTTATATTCAAACTGGCACAAGTTGGTGCCAGATCAGTGTTATAAATCTCCCAATGGAGCTTAGTTCCTGGTGGTGTTGCCCGGAGCTGTATCAATTCTACTTCCGGGATCTGGAGTTTGGGATTGGACTAACACTGTTCAATCTCCTGGGGACTGGACATGACACATGTATCCACATGACACATGTTCAGGATGGGAGGCACCCTTCTGCTATAAAAAGTGAGTTCCTATCCCTAGAAGATAAGATCGTGTTTCTGTGTCTATGTTTTCCCTTTTTTTACTGTGCCCATACAAAAACGTATGGTGTATACAGGCTGCACACACAGTCTCTGCCATCTGGTTTTGTTCTGAGCCTTTATTCCAGTCAAGGCTTTTTGTACCAAGCAGCACCAAGAATGGTAAGGATAGAAAAAATGTATATATTAAAATAGAACAAATAAATAAAACTGAGTTAAAAAGAAAAGGTATTCGAATAAAACAAGTGGTGCAGGAGGCTACCTGTATATTTAGGAATACATATGTTAAGATGCATTGTTATACAGGTATTGAGCTTCTTCCATAGGCAATATAAGACTCCCAATTAGGTCTTTTGATATATTCTTGTGGGGAGTAAAAGCCAAGGTAATTTTCAATTCACAGGCCTTGAAATTGAGTTTGAGAGATGCTTTGCTGCATTACGAGACCATATAGTGTGTTTGAGTTGGGAGTTTTGCTGAGGTTGATTCCTGTATCGTGCAACAGTCCACGATTTGGTGGGGGTGAAAGGGGCCATCCAGCATGAGTCAGCAGGCATACTGGTTCTTTACTGAAGCATGAGAACGGGGACACAGAGGGTGTCTATCACTGAGGAGCTTGAAGGTGATCTGATGGGGCAGGAGGTCAATCTTGGTACCTACCTAGTTAGGAATTTAGGGTAAAGAGTGTTAAATTACGGGAAGAAAACGGATCAGGATTGGGAGATGAGGGGATAGAAGAGGCATAGGAGTAGGGGAGAGGCAATATATGACAGGGGCTATATACATTATATATATGAATTGTTTATGATTTCTGCTTGGAAACAGTAAAGAACATTTATAGATAATGCTTAAAAAGTATATTTGTCACGCAGGCGCATTTTGAAAATAACCATTAGTAAGAAAAGACACCACTGCAGGGGGTCCAGTATAAATATGGGAGGAATTTCCCTCCTCCCTCCTCCCCCCCAGAGCCCAGTTGCCAGACTTGGTCCTGAATTCCAGTTTGGCATGGGGGGGGGGGGGGTGGATCTCGGCCTCATAGACTAAATGGTCAGCCCAGAAGAACATTGGCCAACTGTCCGCTCAGGTTCCCAGTCATACCCGTAGTAGAGGAGCAGGAATCCTGGTATGCGGGATGGTCTGGGCCCAGCTACAGCCTCTCTCTCCAGTGTGAAAAATCAGAGGGGAGGAGTTTGCCTCCTCCCCATCCCCCCAGAGCTCAGTTTCGGAGCTGGTCTTGAAGGCCACCCTGGCGTGAGGGGCTCTCAGTCGGTCTCCTAGACTGCCTGGTCAGTCCTGGAGGCCTTTTGGCCAGCTGTCTGTCCAGATTCCCAGCCATGCCAGTAGAAGAGAAGCAGTAATCCCGGCATGTGGGATGTTCTGGGTCCAGCTGCAGCCTTCCTCTCCAATATGAAAAAGCATGGGATTGGAGTTTCCCTCTTCCCCACTCCCCCCAGAGCCCAGTTGCCAGACTTGGTTCTGAAGTTTGGCATGGGGGGGATCTTGGCCTCCTAGATTATGTGGTCAGCCCAGAAGGCCATTGGTCAGCTGTCTGCCCAGATTCCCAGTCATACCCGTAGGAGAGGAGCAGGAATCCTGGTATGCAGGATGGTCTGGGCCCAGCTGCAGTCTCTAGATCATTAAATTTAAAATTAAATTTAAATCGTATATTTTAAAGGACTAATTTATCTTTTAAAATGTTCTACAGTGTCCAGAGAGATAATACAGTAAGTTAGCATTATTTTTCATAAGCTCTTGAGTTGGTTACAGGCCTAACTAGGTAAAGTGCTATTCCAAGTTTGATCCATGAGACCTCATGTGGTCCCCAAAGAACCACCAGGAGTGTCTTTTGACTACAGAACTAGGAATAGCCCTAAGCACAGTTAGGTGTGTGCTAAAATCAAGAAAATTTAAAAACTAAAATGTTCTTTAGAAACTTCTATTTGCTTTTGCAAGCCATTTTAGAAACCTATTACCATATTTTAAGAATCTATTACCGTATTTTCCGGCATATAATACGGTTTTCGAACCGAAAAAAAAGTCAGCCGAAAATTGGGGGTTGTCTTATACACCGAGTATATCCTGAAAAATGTTTCACTCGGCGGCTAAACGAAAATCGTCTGGATATTGCCATGAAACGAATTTTCCAACTGATCCTGCACCAATCAATCACTGCAAGGCTGCTCAGACCGCCTCTTTAACTCAGCCAATACAAGCAGGTTTTTTATGCATGCAAATTAGACAATGTTCTGTTCCCGAAATTTTTAAAATTAAAAATAATTGTAATATATGCCGGAGATAGCAAGATACTTGCCTTGAATACAGCTTGCCCCAGTTCAATAATAGTTGCTTTATCTGTTCCCTCAGTCATTACAAGAAGTGTCCCCCATTTCCTACCTCCCCCTATCCCGTGCCTGTCTTCAATACAGGCATTGTATTTCTATCGTTGAAATGGTAGCTGTGAGTGTAGTTGTTTCTCTATCTGCACTTAACACTCTTTGTGATAAGTTTGTTATCATGGGCTGGTCCTTTCAGTCCTCATCTCTATTATCTCTGGATATTATTACAATAATGTCTTTGATTTTTCTTCAATACCACAGGTGAGTGAGACTTTTCTGTGCTTATCTCTCTTCCTCTGACTTATTTCACTCAACGAAATAGACTGCAAGTATATCATGCATGTATAAGTGAATTTTTTAACTT
The DNA here is from genome assembly GCA_004027635.1 of Crocidura indochinensis. Classification (NCBI taxonomy): domain Eukaryota; kingdom Metazoa; phylum Chordata; class Mammalia; order Eulipotyphla; family Soricidae; genus Crocidura; species Crocidura indochinensis. The sequence continues at coordinate 7,673 of PVKC010021597.1, forward strand.
CATTGCAAAATATAATTTGGGGGGGCCACACTCAAGTGACACACAGGTTACTCTAAGAACTCAGGTTTCTGCTAAGAAATCGCTCCTGATTTGGGGAACCAGATGGGAGGCGAGGATCGAACCAAGTTCTGTCCTGGATCAACTGGGTGAAAGGCAAACGTCCTATAGTCGCACTATCACTCCAGCCCCCAAAATAAAATTTTTAATTGAAATTCCTGAAACCTCGAATTGCACTTTCTAATTATTTTCTTTTGACTATGTAAAACGTCACCATCAGTTATTGTTTAGTGGAATAGTATATGAACGATTGATAAAAATACTTGTATGAAATGCATTTAAAGAATGTCATTTTTCTTGACATGGTTACATTAAATAATGAACCTTTATATGTTTTAATCTTTAATATAAAATGTCATTAGCGTCTTCATTTTGTTTGTCTTTTTATAATAAATGTAGCTATTAAACTTCTATGGAAAGTTAAAAAAAAAGAAATATTTTACCAGTTTACATACCACAGAGACTACCCTTATTTCCAAGGAAATTTTATCTCAGAGCTGGAATGATAGCACAGCAGATAGGACTTTTGCCTTGCATGCAGCCAATCTGGGTTCGATTTTCAGCATCCCATATATCCCTCTTGAGTCTCCAAGAGTGATTTATGAGCATAGAGCCAGGAATAACCCCTAGTGGTGCTGGATGTGGCCCAAAAACAAACAACAGAAATAGAGAGTATCTAAATGTTCATTTTGTATTAGAGTTGGCACAATTCAGAGCCAGACATTTTGAAGGTATCTAATAGAAACTTTGTGATTAGAGCATGCTCCATTATTGCATAATATTTTGTAGGAATGCTTTAAATTATCTAATAAAATTTTGAATCTTTGAGTAAAATCATGATTTTTATTTTCATCATTATGGCCCTCTTATAAGTGAGAGAAGAACTGTTCAAATACTGTTCCAAAGAAAACATACAGATAGACAAGAGGACTGTGAAAAAATGCTCATTATTTCTTTTTATGAGAGAAATGCAAAGTAAAATAGCAATATGTTATCATAGTTCACAAGTGACGATATCATTGTAAAAACCACATCAGAAACAGTAAATGCTGGTTGCCTCATAAAAGACCCTCACTCACTGTTGGTATAAATATAATATAATTTTGTGTCTATGTAAAACAATAGAGGGGCTTCTCAAAAAAAGTAAAATGTAACTATCATACAATAAGCAATTCCATGCCTCAGAATCTATCCAAAGGCAGAAAAGTAACTTTTATGAAGAGATAAAGTGCTTACCAATGGTAACACAGAACTAAAACATCCTAAAAGAAGGTGTCCAGAACTAGTTGAATAGATCAAAAAAACATGATATATAAGCAAGATGAATTATTACTTAGTCATTAGAAAAAATTAAATCTTCTCAGTTTTGGAATATAAATCAAACTGGTGATGGTATTGAAAAATTAGTCATAAGGAGAAAGAAAAGATTTAAGATAACAAAGGATATGTAAAAGATAAGCAAAGCAAGGAAATAGACAAGATTCATTGAAAACAAGCCCTTAGTTAAACTCTCTAGTTTAAGAACAGAGATTGCCAAGTATAGATAAGTGAAAAATGTGTGGAGCTTTAATACACAATAGGTGGAAATGTGGCAACACTATACCACCAACATATCAAAATTTTATATTCTACAAACCAATATTACCTCATAAAAGTTAAAATTTCAGTGAAGGGAAGGAAAGTCATGGGAATTCATCTGTGCTTTATGTGAAGTGGGTTGGAAAGAGATAGTACACTTGAGATAGTTCACTACTTTTCTCTGTATTCACCAGAGTAAGTCAGAACATGCCTAACATGCCATGTTTAAAACTGATTAAAAATCTGCTATGAACAACGTTCATGACTTTCTCACTTAACTCAGAAACTGCATCCATCATTAGATTGTGTCTGCAATATACTTGATTTTCTTGACATGAGAATGAATATCTAACATCTGAGTCTTGAAGAGACATGGGAATCAGGCTGGAGTGAAGATCTTGCTCATTTCGACCATGTTATAGTTGGTCCATTACCTGCCCACACAGAAAAATAATTCGGAAAATAATTAATGGTGGAAAAAAACTAAATGTATTTGCAATCTATTTATTTCTTGAAGAGACAATGTGGCCTTCTTCAGAGTTAGAGGGTCAAATATATATCCCCAAATTGGGGGATTTATATGTAACTAATTCCCAAAGTGGAGAATATGCTCCCTAAGGTGAAAGAGAGAAATCAATTAACCTTCCAAGGCAGATGTGCAGGCCTTCACAGAGTAGAGAATACCTTTTCTTAAGGTATTTTGTTAGTTTTTCTAAAATTTTCCAAGATGGTGGCCAAATGTCTGCTTCTGGGGTGTTATCAAGAAATGTTTATTGGGGGCCGGGTGGTGGCGCTGGAGGTAAGGTGCCTGCGCTAACCTAGGACGGACCTCGGTTCGATCCCCCTGTTCCCCATGTGGTCCCCCTTGCCTGCCAGGAGCGACTTCTGAGCGAATAGCCAGGAGTAACCCCTGAGCGTCACCGGGTGTGACCCCCCAAAGCAAACAAACAAACAAAAGATAAAAAAAAAGAAATGTTTATTGGTTTCTCTGGATCCTTTGCTTCTGCTAAAGGATCTTTTTCCAAGGGTCTCTAGTCTATGTTCTGGGTCTTATTTTGTATATCAGTGGGTTTCTGGCTTTCTCAAAAGATTCCCACCCATCAAAATTTTTCATGGCTTTGAAATGGTTTTGAATTCAGAAAATAGTAATTGTTTTTATTTGTTTTTGGTTTGGGGGTGCACACCCGGCAGTGCTCAGGGGTTACTCCTGGCTCTGCACTCAGAAATAACTCCTGGCTATTGAGTGCCGAAGATCATACCCGAGTTGGTCCTTGGTCAGCTGTGTGTAAGGCAAACACCCTACCACTGTACCACTGTGCTAACACACTGGCCCAGTAACTGTTTCTTAATCACATCAGTAGGACTCCTTTCTCTTCCTGCCTATAACAACAGAAGAAAAAGTAGTTTTGAAGGTATTGAAAGACTCAATTTTACATTTACAGTTGAAGTTTAGAAAATTCCTTTGATTAGGTCATTTAGGATCTGATAATTTATGCTCTAAAAGGCCAACATTTTAGTAATTTAGCTTAATGTTAGTTATGTATACTCTATTATTATTTTTAGTATCACATTAAAAATTATAAGACATTTCTATTCTATAAATAATTATACACTTTTGAATGCTTTATTCAACTTTAATTATATATCACTTTTCTGAATAATAATATCATAGTTAAGAAAATGGGATTAATATTAACCCATATTTGCTATAACTTGTCTCATTTTCATATAAAACATTTCTTGTGGGGCCATGAAGATTACCTGAGTTTAATCTTGGCATTTCTTGTGAGTTCCCAAGCACCACTAGAAGTAATTCCTGATCAGAACCAGAAGTAAACTAGTATTAAACTCTTTGGATCACCAGGCATGGTCAAAAAGCCAAAAAAAAAAGTAAAATAAAATGTTTTTGACTGATTACCATCTGTTAAACTATATGTTTTGCCACTCTTTGACTGCTGGTGAATTCTACCAGCCAAGACAGGAATAGGCTTCTTGAGTTGGCTTATGTGAAGTAGGAGCAGGGAAGATTTGGTCTTTCTGTCCCACTTCAGTCATCTCAGCATGTACCTGAGAAATCTAGAACTGCTGAGTCTTCTATAAGCCACTGTACTTTACAGACTTTACATATCATCAGTCCCACAGGCAGTCATCTAACTGAACTAGGGTTCCCCGTGTTCTTTCAGAGTGGGAGATGATTCCTATCAACCAATTTCTCAGACTATCTTGGAACCAGACTGAAGCTAGGATTTTCTTTTTGCAAGAAATGAAAGTCAGCTCTAAATATTTCCCAGCATTTTTGGCTCTTTCATGATTCCTTCACAGAGAAGAAATTCAGGAGATGAATAGTGAAGTTATATCATTGTGAACAGAGGCTTCTCCAGGATGAGGAAAGCAAATTACACAACACAAAAGAGATGTGCAGGAAAAATGTGTCCTAAATATAGAAAGTTCATGAGTTGGCCATAGAGTTAAGAAAGCTAAGGCTAAGGAAGTACATAATCCAAGATATTATGTGGGCAACTGTGTCTCTTCTTCTGCCTACTTAGTGTAATAAAGTTTTCCCAAACTCCCCCCATACCCCAGTCCATTGCTTCAATGATTGCCAAGTGGAATTATGTTGGAGCACTTTTTGAACATCCTATCCATGGATTTTGTTCCAGGATGAACCTCCCCTCTCAGAGTCCCTGTCTCCTCTTCTCTCTGGAAAGCATCTTGCTCAGGAGCCTAAAATCCTGCATTTCACTGATTTTCTGGGTTCCTGAAATGCACCTCAAAGGTCTTCATGCCCTTTCTCTTGTCTAGGTTTAAAATATAATTACTCAGAATATATTTCCATGCCTCCCTATCTTTCTATTTATTTAATGTATTTAAATGTAGTAGCTGCTACATAATTACTGCCCACTCATGATGTGGCTAACTTAGGTGGAGATGAGCTGTGTATAATATATAAACACATAGTATAATAGACACAAATAGCACAAAGTTGTATAATAAAAAGTATCAAAACCTTCTATTGTATTTTAAATGATCTTGAATATATTTCAGGAAGTGTTATTATACAAATTTCCCATGGGGTTGAAATATTATATACATAAAATGCAATTATCATTAGCTTTGTTAACCATAATTATTCAACTAAATAAAAGTAATTTTAAAAAAAGACTTACAGCCTAGATATGAAGAAATACAGTGCGTAAGGCATTTGCCTTGCACACAATCAACTTGAGTTTCATCCCAGACATCTTATACATTTCCCTGAACACCCAGAGGAGTCATCACTGAGCACAGAATCAGGAGTAAGCCTTAAGCAAAGTTAGATGTAACCCAAAATTCAACCAAACAATAAGTTAAGACTTAATAAAAAATTACATATTGAAATATTTATGGCCTGCACTCAGAAGCTGATAATACATATTTTTTATGTTTTTCAGATAAATAAAAATAGCTTTTTTCCTGAGCTCACAGGTTCTTCAGACTTGCATTAAATTTTTGCATACACAGCTCAAATGAGAGAGGAAGCCTCAATTTTTTCTTGAGAGCTATTGCAAGGAGTTCTATTTTGGTAGTCTTCAATGCACATTTTAACCATTCCTATAAAGTCCTGGGCTCTTTCTAAGAAAAGGACATCAACAATGGTCATAGATTCTTCTCTAGTCCTTAAATTTATGGGAAACTAAGAGATAATGGGCAATACCTAGATAAATGGTCAAAGAACCTAAAAGTCCCTAAACTAATTATATTATTCTATAAAATAATCTCTTTGTAATATTTTTGTCACTTGACAAGTAACACAATTTTTCTTATAAAAAGCCTTACAAAATGAGGCAATGTTAAATTGTTTCCCACAATATACTTTCCAATACATGTTTCTTTTATTTATCAATAAATACTTCTATTTTCCAACTCTTGAGGCTAAGCACCATTATTATTCAATATTTTCATTCTTGAAAATGATGGGGCCCGGGAGATAGCATGGAGGTAAGGCGTTTGCCTTTCATGCAAAAGGTGATCAGTTCGAATCCCGGTGCCCCATATGGTCCCCCGTGCCTGCCAGGAGCAATTTCTGAGCATGGAGCCAGGAGAAACTCCTGAGCACTGCCGGGTGTGACCCAAAAAACCAAAAAAAAAGAAAAAAAAAAAGAAAATGTTGAAGAACCTAAGAACCATGGGCAAACAGAGAGATCATCCATCACTCTTCCTGCATCACTAAGAAGTAAAGAAAGACAATCAATCCCCCATCCTAGAAAAGTGGTCCACATCTCTGCCTGAGAAGTAAATCTTTTCAAACACTGTACATTTCCCACATATCTGGATGCTATGTGTTTTTTTCATTAAGGACTTTACTTTTTCCATCTTGGGAATGTTTCATATATATGCATGCACATGTGAACATGAGTGTGTGTATATTGTATTTCTGTATCTCAGTACTGCATTTTGTCCCTACATCCCCACCAGGATTGATTTCTGGTCATAGAACCTGTAGTAAACCTTGATTTCTACTGGATATATCCCAAAACTTACAATAAAACAAAAGACAGTAATCTCTATACCCATCACTTATTCCTTTGCTGTAAATACTAATTCATTCTCTAAGTGCCTTTTTTCTTTTTATGTAAGTGCCATGAAGATATTTAGTCCCATTAGATTAACATTTGACAGTTACGGGAACCTTTAAAGTAATGATGTACAAAGATACACTGTGAACTGTAAAACTCCAAATTAAATCAAAGGGTGTTATTTTAATTGTAAATAGTTGTTCTTTTTGAAAACCATCTTTTCAAAATTAATAGTGGCAAAGGTTAAACAATTACTCATGCTCTATAATGATTAAGTCAAACATTGTTTTGTTAATTTATCTTAGGTTTAGCAGTAGCAGATAACCAATTGTAAACTTAGGACATTCATTTTATTATAAAAATTTACCCTATTCGTTGAGTAAAGAAACTGGAAACTTCAAATAAATTACTAGCAACTTAATTCGACACATATCTACATTTTTACTATGCTGCTGCTTAATTATAAAATTAAGAATTCTTCATACAGATATATGTTGAAGAATACACATTTTAGTGTCAGGGTTTATCTAGTTTTATTAACTGTTAAATTTTCTAAGTATGAAATACTAAACATTGGATTTGCATCTTCATATTTGGCATAGAATAAATTATAAGGAAAAAGGATACTTTAGGAAATGTTCACATATTGTTCCTTTCAATCAAAATCAATATTGACTTATCATTTTTAGGTTAGAGGAGACATAATCAAGTGTCAAACTACAAAGTCATCAGCTTCATCAATTATTAAATTACTTTTGAGACAGAACTGTGGGAAATTGAATTTGTTTATAATTGTAAACTGGGAAAAAAAAGATTGGATTGCAGCCTGGTTTCCAGAAATGATTGAATCCTTTCTGGATGAAGCAGTATTAAACAAGATGATTAACAAGAGACTGATCTGTTTTGTTTTGCTTCTTTTTTCTCTTTTATGGTGTGAAAGGATCTATTTTCTAGATGAGTGCCACATGACATACACAGTTATTCCTGGAGATGGGAAAATTAATTATGAAAACCTCATGACAAATTAACTTTTTAAAAAAATGTACTGATTAGCACTGAAAGCCTACTCCAACTTCTTGTTATACAGCTGCAAAAAAGCATGCTATAAGGAAGTCTCAGTCCAAGATTACATGGTTGGTGTAGGGAAAGACATATAATTTAGAAGGTTCCTATTTGTTACTTTTCCTTTCCTGAAAAATCCATTAAAATAATGAGCGATTCATGCCTGTAACAGGGCATTGTGTCCTCCCTAAAACACTAAAGGTATTATGGGCTTTCTTTACAATTTCTATAGAATGTAAACATAAAGCCAATTTCATTTAAAACCATAGAATTCTTACATCTTATTGATAAGCATTTGTAGTAAATTGATGAGTATAAAAGAAAAGATAAGACAAAATAGTTGAAACATCCTTGTATACAGTATATAAAAATAAATGATGTTTACTTTTCTGGAAATCATCTCAAGACTATAAAATCACTGATCCTTAACTCTAAGGCCTTGGCAATAAATTATGAGAATAACATACCATTTGCCTGCCTTTATCAACATTAATTTTTGCCTGTTCTTTGGTTTGAAGTCATATCCAATGGTGCACAAGGTCTACGTTCATCACTAAACTCCTGGGTCACTCCTGGCAGTGTTCTGAGGACCATGCAATGCCAGGGATTAAATTAGGGACTCACACTTGCAGAATATGTGCTGTTCTCTCTGGTTAAACCTTAAAGATTTTAGTATGAGTCAGTAGCCAATTAATCTTATCCCCACATCTAGCATTATAATAGTAAGTATCTTGCCTACTTTGCCCTCATTTGGGTTAAGACAATAAAGAAACTTTTAAATACACTGTAAAAACTATATACTACATACACAATATCCATAATTAAATCATTAATATTATTATTAGTATTTTTGCACCATAGTGCACCTAATCATATTATATCTGAAATGTCAAATCCTGTGTGATGGGAATGTCTCATAACTTGATAGTCTCTATTATGTAAAATCCAGAAGCACAAGAAATAAATTTTAACTCATGTTTCTCTTTTAAAATTTACACAAACCTTTCCAGGTGTCAGAGCTATAGTATGAGGGTGGGATTTTCATCTTGCATGCAGCTACCCAGGTTCAATCCCTTGTATCCCTTATAGTACCATGAGCCCCCCAGTACAGAGCTAGAAGTAACCCCTGGGCAATACTGGATATTTCCCCAAAAGAAAGAAAATTACATTAACCATTCCTTTCTTTTTTGAGAATTTTGAGTACTTATGCATATTTTCTTAAATTACCTGTCATTAAAATTTAATGGGCTATTGATATACAATCAGCCATTGACTCTTTTGAATTAAATCTGTCCTAAATCTATTCATTTTATTATTTAGAATATGTAGTCATTATAGAAAAATCTCAAATAGTATAATTTCTGAGACCATAATCATATCTCAGTTATAAATATCTTATATTTGTGTTTGCTAAATTAATAAACCAATATGAAATATGTATTAAACAAATTGAATAGTTAAGCTAACTTTACTTTTTACATTATACATTTTTGTTTGGTTAGTTTGGTTTTGGTTTTGGTTTTTGGGCCACATCCAGTGATGTTCAGGCGTTATTCCTGGATATGTGCTCAGAAATCGCTCCTGGCTTGGTGGACCATATGGGACGCTGGGGGTAAAGGGCAGTCTATCCTGGGTGAGCCGTGTGCAAGACAAACGATCTAGCACTATGCTATCGCTCCAGCCCCTACATCATACTTCTTGGCATTGTCCACATTATAACACTGCATTTAGTTGTATTTCTTTATGCTCCTGATCTCCTGGTTGTGAATTTTTTTTTCAGATACTCCAAGCATTTCATGACCTTAAGAGTTTTAAGAAGTACCACTTATCTATTTTTTTAAATGCCCCTCAATACTTCTTATATTTTACAGAAGATCATATTGGATTTAGATGAGTTTAGGGGAAACTCCCTGAACTCAGGACTAAAATTGTCACATCATAAAAAATGCATGCCTTTCAACATGCTTAGTGACTTGATGTTGACTTTGTTTCCAAATATAATTGTGCTTTCCAAGTTTATTCTCTTCTCATAGGTTTCTGTGGAAGGTAGTATTTATCTGAATGTCAAAATCATGATATAAAGGTTGAATTTCTTGATGATGAAGAATTAAGATTACTTTGAATTCTTATACACAAGAGCTTTATCTCTTTTCTCATTTATTAATTCAATCATTTTTATGTTATCATTACCTTAGGATATTTATTTTATAGCTTAAATTATGGAAAACTCTACTTGGGGCATACAATGTCTGCTTATTTCTATAGTAATTTGTACTACAAGGTCCATATAATTTTTATAGGTTTTATCTCTTGTTGTTCCTAGACTAATAGATCATCGCAATTATACTTTCTTTGAGCCAGAAAGGTAATATTGTTCTAAGGCAATATCCTTATAATCACTGGACCTGCTTCAATTTCTCACACTACATATGGTCCTATGAGCACTCCTAAGATCAACCAGGAGTTATCCCTAAGCACAAAGTCAGGAGTAAAGACTGATTACATTGTATTTGGAGCATGTTATAATGTTTCTTTGCTTACTACAGGTTATTACTAATTGTTTGTTGTGGAAGTTTTAGCTCCTGTTACTATTCCAAAAGTACTAAATTGTGTTTGTTTGCTTTATAGGGGGCCACACACAGCTGTGCTCAAGGCTTACTTCTGGCTCTATGCTCAAGAATTACTCTTAACAAGTTTAGGGAACAATAAGTAGCACCACATATTGAATCCAGGTCATCCATGCGCAAGGCTTGCTATCTGATCTGGCTCCTGATTTTTGGTGACCAGATGACCACATTCTAATAAACGTGAATGAACTTATTCATATGCTTTGAATAAGATAAGCAATCTGGAAAAGCTCAGAGTGCTTCTCAAATGTCTCTAAGTCATGAAATATTTCTCTCCAAATACCATCCGGTGGTATATATGTTGATGGTTTGTTTTCAGAATATTTTCAGGATGTAGATCTAAATACATTTTACTGCACAATGAAAGCATAATTCCCCAAGCTTCGGTGGGTCCATGTTCCCTGAATAGTGAAATAAGTTGTGTCCATTTCCTTAGTATAGATGCTATTAGCCTATGTTTTGCTTCCAAGTCCCTAAAATTTTGACTTTATCTTCAATACCCTAGATTTCACTGCTAGTATAGTTGCTGAATATCATTCATGTATAGATAGC